>DWJQ01001931.1:0-10272 GCA_018248915.1 Hesperia meskei straton | reverse complement strand
CCATCACTCGCGCATGCTCCAAAAAATTTTCGTAGAGACCTAAATCAGCCATTTTCGTCGAAAAACAAAGGAAAACTAAAAAATGAACCGCCATGTTGCTTCGGACTAACTCACAGAGTATCTACCTACATACTTTATATAAAAATATTATAGAGAAATAAAAAACCATCAATACATATAACTTCATTTATTTATGTTTCCTTTTATAAGATTTGTGATGCATTCTTTTCGCTTTTATTGAAAAATATCGTCGTCATCGTAATTTTCTATTCTCCCAGCTAAAATTCTGTTTATATTTTTAACATAAGATCGTATAAAGAAATTAGTTGTAAAATTCATCAAATAATCAATGATGTTTTTCTTATGATTTTCACAATTAATAAAATTAAAATCAATAAAAGTTACAATTGCCGTCCGAATCGCTTCTCGTATGTGTAACGAAGCTAAATTTTCTTTTAAAATTTTATTTGTTATGTGCTGAATGTCAGATATGACCTGTACTAATTGTTCGCTGGGAGAATATATCCACCGTCTACCAGCACATTCCCTACATTGAATATGTTCCAATGGATCTTTGCTAATAAATATATCCCTACAGAAGGGACAATTTTTAAAGACTTTATCTTTTGTTTTTTTTCAAAAAATAACCACTTACGTATTGTAAGGGTGCTATTTTTCTCGGGTCAGATTTTCTTTCTTCTATTGAAGGAAAATCAAAACTTAATAAATTCGTGAAATCGACACAGCTAGTCGACGGGGCTTCACAATTGTTATCATCGATGACGAGGGCATGTAGCGCATCACAATAATCTTTTTCACAATTTGTCCCTTGGGTGTGGACACTGTTCAAATTATTTATTAATAAAGTAGCGAAAGCGGACTGAAATTGTTCGCATGTCGGATTAACATTGCGGCACCCATGGCTTCTTATAGACCCAAAGAAATTTTCAAGTGAAGAATTTTTTTTAATAATACCTCTACAGCTTCCAATGTCCACACCCAATTGTTTACCGTAGGTACAGTTTCCTCTTTACCTGACGCATTTATAAATCTCATCGTTTTAAAAACTTTTACGCCTTGCGCCTTAACTTGGTGATGTGCTGAAGTCGGGGTGGCAGGTTTAACCCTTTCACCGCCATACTTTGTTACTCTCATTATACCCCCAACGCCAGCCGCCTGCCGGTGTTATTTCTAATAGGGTTAAGACATAGTGCTATCGAGTATCGATATAGTTTAGTTAAATCAAAGTTCAAAATTTTATTATTAAATCAGTCTTTATTAATTACCTTATTCAAATATTCTGGCGATGAATCAAGTTCTTCTGATGCTCTTCGAGCTTGATGAATTAAATTAATAATTTTCACATATAATTCTGAACGTATCTGAGGTCGAACAGTCTCCAATTCGAAAGCGATCAAAGAAGCAAAATGCTCATTAGGAGAATCTTGTGGTCTCTGGGCAGAAGAACTTTCATCGGACAAATTCACAACAACTGTCAAATCACTTTCACTGTCTCTATTGTTTCCTGTTTCTACATAACGTACAAGATTCTGCTCAGTTTGTGTAGATTTATCAACTTGATATCTCTTTTTTCTTTTAATTTTATAAAGAATAGACGGTGATAGTGGCGGAGATTTTGTGTCGGTGGACATGATGTACGTTCGAACTGTCTGAAGGTCTCGAATAATGTGTTACTATCTACTCTACTACACGAATGGATTCAATGTGCTGCAATAAGGACGTACCACACATCGTCGATATTGTAAAGTGGATCAACAGTAGTTTTGCAAAAATAGCTCTTTTAACGCTTCGCGAGCTTATCGCGTACGATGAAATTGATTTTTTGTATTAAAACGTTTTACATGTATGATAAATTTTAAAGCACGGAATGAGACAGTGTTACACCGCACACTTTGCACATAAAACGGGACTCTTTCCGACATCTCTTTTTTATTGATGTATGTTGACATACATAACAAACTCTAGATTTTTTCCCTTCTGTGTATTCGGGCATATGGTCAGCAACATGACTTGCTGACAATCGCAGTGCACTTGTTGAACTGGATGTGGTGGGTATAGAATATTCTAATTCTGCTGCTTTATATTTTTCAATTAATTGGCGAATTACGCACAACTGATATTCCGCCACACTTTTACTATTACCGTGTATAATTTTAAAAAGTGCGTGAGCATTAAGCATACATAAGTCGATAAATGTAGACCAAGCTTTTTTTGCCACATCTTACTTTTTCGTATGCATTGTATCGAATGCAATAACATGTCGGTTTTGTCAACAATTCCTTTCTTTTTGTTGTAATCTATTATAATTTCCGGCTTCATTTTTGGTAAACCGGTTTCTCTATTATATTTATTGGTAGGACCGAACTCCGCCGTGTGAAAAGTTGAAAGCACGTGAATATCCCTTTTGTCTTTATACTTTAACGCCATCAGAGGTTTTTTGTATTTTACATCGATTTCCCCCTTTTTCAGAGATTTGAATGCCCCTGTACCAGCTTTTTTTAGCCTATTAAGTCTTACCGTCCCACAGGCATTTGTTTTTCGATTGTACAAATATTCAAAAAGTTTCGGGCTATTGTACCAATTATCGGCATACACACGTCTGTTTGCTTGCATTAAATCCTCCAGAAGAGTAGTTACAACAGCACCAGATATTCCTAAATTTTCGGGATACAAAATAACTTGCAGCTCCGCAGTAAACTATGAAATCACATATATATCCAGTTTTTATATCGCATACCACAAACAACTTGATACCGAATCTGTTTCTTTTATTAGGAATATACTGTTTAATTGAAACATATCCTTTGAATGGCATTATGCTTTCATCGACACAAAGATCTTGATAAGGCTGAAATGAACATTTAAAAGTTTTCTTTATATGTTCCAGCAGTGGCAGCAAATCTTTCAACTTGTCGGGAGACTCCGTGTTAGGCGTAGAAAAACTTAGCAAGCCGAGTATAGTTCTGTAACGATTACGAGACATCGTTTTTGAAAATATCGGTGACTGTAATAAAGGATCAGTCGACCAATGTTCTTCTACTGTCAAATGTTTATTTCGAGTAAATAAAAATGTTACGGCTAAGAAAACATACATTTCGGCAACGGTAACTTCTCTCCAGTTTCGTAGTCTTGAGTGTAGTTTTATGTCACAGTGACGAATGAATAATTGGTGATTTGCATTAGTAAATTCGACGACTTTGCGTATAATTTCTTCATTTAAAAAATAAATAAATGTATCCACTTCCGCGGATTCATAATTAATGTCATTCGTTTGAATACCAGCTAAGAATTCATTAAATTCTTCGACTTGGGGAGTAAATGGTATCGAATTCCAAGTGCCCTGTCCCTGAAAGTCTTCCTGTCCCTGAAAAAACATTAGCAATATATTAAACTTGAAGTTAAACTTGTTATTATGTTAAACGTGAAGTGTAAGCATTAAATTGAGAACTTGGGCAACATGCTACACCAATAGCACTTCCGTAAATACCTTGTAGATACCTACATAGGAACTTTATTAATAAATAGCGACCCGCCCTCGCATCGCTGAGCGTTAAACGCAGAAGTTACATAGCCCATGTCCGGTCAGAAAGACCTTTATAAGCTAATTATATAGCCTATGTCACTCAGTGATAATGTAGCATTCTAATGGTGAAAGAATTTTTGAAATCGGATCTGTACTTTTACTTTGAGTTTATTCGTTACAAACATATAAAAATATAAATCTTTTCTCTTTATTATTAATGTGGCTTGAAAATAAAAAAAAAAGATGTTTTAATCTACCCCGAGTGGAAAGTCCACTCTAGTAACATCATAAACTAGTAAAATCATAAACTAAATTGAAATCGCTACATCCATTTGGTGGCTATGCTGCCACAGACAGATTGGCAGACACTCCTCTTTATGCAGTTGCTCTTAATAACTTGCAGTTTCGTTAGTAACAAAAGAAAAGTTTAAATTACGCTGAGCGAGTACCAATTTGTAATGAACTATAGACCTTATACAAAGGGAATCACGAGCTTGCTTAAGCAGCCCCAGCGTGAATGTAAATTTTAAACATAAAAACTTACCGAATCATTTTCACTATCTGAGCTCGAACTGGTGTTATTATTTCCATCTTGGTCATTTCCTTCTAAAATGTTTAATAATTCATCGTCTTCTAACATGGCAAGGGAACAGCACTTATTTCAAGATAGCACGTGTTATTACGGTGACGGCGCCTGAGGAACTAACATCAAGATACAAACATGGCGACGTTTGACCTTGTGCCGCACGTAAAATCACGGTAATGGGCAATGGCGATCGCCGATAGTTTCGACTAGTGCAGTTACAAATTATCGCTTTTTTATCAAAATAATAAATTATAACTTAGTATTTAACACACATTAGAATGCTCCTCTTCTTAGTACGATTATTCGCGCTTCGAATTTAACGAAATAATTTGGATTTCAATGTAATATTTTCGCTTCGACACTATGATTACCCAATAAAGTTTATCTACGAATCGTCCATGTCCCAAACCTAATACACGTAATATCACGATGTTGGCGATTCGTGTACGTACTAAGTGTTATTTACAACGAATATTACATTTCAACTTCCAAATTTTCTACTAATATCATAATAAAATCACAGCAAAATGTATTTATCAATAAGAATGCATCCTGGATTGTAATGTACAACGTTTATTGTCACTTTAACTTTAGAATAAAAGCATTATTAAACCATTTATGAAACTTGACGTGAAATTACGTATGTGGCGCGTAGAGCATATCTTTCATATCCTGACATATTACGGTGATGGCGGTAAAAGGGTTAAGAAGTGGTTTTGCATTTCCATTTTTTTTTTGACTCCCATTTAGTGAATCAAACATGTTATCCATAAACAGCAGTAGAGAAGCGGTATCCCTGCATTCTCTCGAAATTATTTTCATCATAATTACTATTGCAATATGGGGCATTGCAAGCTGGGCACGGGTGTCTTTTGACAATGAGAAGGGTAAGGCCATAAGTCCACTATGCTGGCCATGCGAACTCTTCAGCATGCAGGTTTCCTCACGATATGTTCCTTTACCGTAATAGCGAGTCACATTTAAATGCTAAAGACGTAGGGTAAACAGGGCAAATGGCGCTCACTTAAGGAAAACATGGTTTATTTTGAAAATTATTTAATATAATTCAAAATTGAGAAAAGTATCAAAGTCTTTAACTATCGAGTAACATACAAATCAACAACAAAAGCATAAATCTATGACCTACTACTAGTAGGAACACTTTAAAAAAAAAACTAGTTTGAGCGTCATTCCCCCAGACTTTGGGTAATGCCGCTCAGGGGACGGGGTAACAACGCTCACACATTTTGTTTAAGAATATAATTGGTAAGACACATTTTAATTAAACAAATAGTAATAAGATCAACCTTATACAATAAAAGTTAAGTCTACAATCACAAACTAGTATCAATTACCCTCATTTGTACTTAATATAATTTCAATAACAAATAAAATAATCTCTCCAAATGAAATAAACTTCAGTTATAATAATTGAAGTTATAATAATATAAGAAGAAGTTATAATAATATAAGTTATAATAATATAAAATAACAATGAAAATTGTAAGTAAAACAAATTAGTGAACACATAAGTCACATATATATCCATCCGGAGAATCCCACCCTGAACATATAGCGTGAGCCCACATTGCACAGATAGTGCAGCGATACCACAGCTCGTTATTTTTTCCAAATTCTTCGCAGATAATACATTTGTTGTGATTTTCGTCATCCACATGCATTTCGTCATCACTATCATCATCGCAAAGCTGTTCTTCATCTTCAGTCTCTGAAGAACTTTCTTGTAAAATTTTTCTCTTGTAAGATTTTTGCTTCATTTGTTTGTTCTTCTTTTCTTTGACATCTTTCTTTGGTTTTGATCTATTATCTTTTTCAGTCTTCTTGAGTTTTCCCAGTTTTTTATTTTCTTTATCCTCTAAAATAAGTTTTATAGGCGTCGCAGTTAATACAGTAGCATGTTGTTTTCGTTTTCTTTGAGCTGGCTTGGAAGATGGTGCAATAGTTGGTGTTGTTGCTATAGAAGCAAAGGATACCGTAGTTCTTTGGTCATCAACAAGTTTTTTGTTGCAAGGACCTTCTGAAACAGATTCAGAGAATTGGTCCTTATTTGAGGGTCCTGGTAATGGAGATGCATGTCCCGAAATTATTGCCATATCCACAGATTGAACATCTTCAAAATTCTGAACGTTTGGGTCTTGGTTTTGAGCAATTTGTTCCGATTCTTGTGCCATCAATGACGCTGTCAGAAAGTCTTGATCAGTGAAAACATTTGGGTTCAATGGGAAAATTCCTGTGGCTCGAAATCCAGATTCTGCTTTACTAATATTAGCAACTTGTGCGTAAGCTTTATTGAAAAGACCTGCAACGTCATATGGAGTTATTTTAGACATTAAATGTGTCTTCATGTGCCTGTTGCATTCGCTGCGATAAGCAGCTTTCAACGGTCCATAAAAAGACACATCCAGCGGCTGCGTTCTGTGGGAACTGTGTGGTGGAATCGAAAGCATGGTTATGTAGTTTTCCTTGCAAAAATTAAAAGCTTGGAGGGTAATGTGACTACTGTGATTGTCTAAAATTAACAACACAGGTGATTCTTGGGTAGGCTTAGCAAATGAAACAAAATGTTTGAGCCACGTGACGAACAAGTGTTCGTTAATCCAGCCATTTTTAGAGTTTGTGTATATTGCACCAGCTGGCCCATCTTTTTCTAATAAAGGTGTCATTCTCTGTCTGGCAAAAATAAACATAGGCGGTATAAAGTTACCAGCTGCACTCATAGCACACATGACCGTAATGTTTCTTCCTCGTTCACCACTTGTAACTGATCCTACTCTTCTTTGTCCCTTTTCAGCGAGCACTTTTCCCGGGTCTGTTACCGTTGTGATACCAGTTTCGTCACAATTGTATATATTGTTGGGAATAAATTTATATTTTTCCATTAAATCGCCAAGTTTATCATAAAAATATGTTATTTCTTCTTTGTTAAAAGCACAAATTCTATTTAAGCTTGTTGCTTCAGCTTTGCGTACGGTAACTGAAGGATTGCGTTTCATAAAGCCGTGCACCCAATCCAATCCAGCTGTTTTACTGCTTTGATCAAAATTGTTTTTGATATTGTTTAGCTCAGCATATTTATAAACCAGTTTACGCAAATCTGTGACTGTGACGCCATAGTATATCGAACCTAACAGCTTAACTTGTTCTGCAATTTCATTTTCTTGTTGTTGGGTAAAAATGGGCTTGCGACCTAGCTTCGGGTTGCTCAAGTTGTTATTTTTTAGTCTATCCCTCAAAGTAGTAAATGGTATGTTAAATTGTTTTGCCGCTTTTCTTTTGGATGAACCTCCTTCAATCTCAGTTATAGCTGCTTTAAGGTCTGCTTCGGTCCAAGCCGCTTTAGCGGTGGTCCTTAGACGATTTCTTGGCATATCTACAACAGAAAAAAAATAAGGTTACAAGGGGGTAATGGCGCTCAGGTGAGCGGTATAACCCCAAACGGTGGTTTTGTAATAAATTTTAAATTTGAAAAAAAGTTTAAACTTTTGTTGACACTTGATTACATTAATACAAAATAGAATAGTTTTATAACCAGAAAAGGAAAATCAATAATTAAATAAACATTTGAATCTTGAACTTACCGACAAAAACAAATAACCGAAAATTACATCGACGCAGCCGCTAACAAAGAAACGCGCTTCACTACCGAACGACGCGAGCTCACTGCCAAATTGAATCTTTGCCTGTTTAAGGCGCTTCCCCCCGCGCCCCTCACTTGACACTCGTGTTGCTACGTGCCGTTTTGACAGAGATAAAGAGGTGCGCGCCATTACCCGTTGCGCGCCATTAACCATGTTTACCCTATGTTCTAAACCCGACTACTATGTCCGGAAACTTACTCCATAATACCTACAAAGTGATTGTAAACTGACCGTTCTCACTCGTTTATCAAAGGGATAGTTAGCGAGGGAATGCAAATAAAGAATTATTGATAAACTCTGCACTCCGGCGGAGGTAATTATTTTGTTTTGTAGCATTAAATCAATATTAATTATTGTTATGACAAATAAGTTCAATTAGTCATTATTAGAGATCCCTAATGTTGTTAAATGTTTAACGTTTAATCGTTTATTTATTTACGGCCTTCTATATAGGTTTCATGTCAATGATTTTATCAGCAAAATCATTGTTTTATTTAATGATCTAAATAAGTAAAAATCAATATAGATCAATAGTCTAAATCTAAAAATAGTTAAGTATGCCATCACTTCAAGCTATTTTTACGTAAGTAGGTACAAGTAAGTAGTATGAATTCATAATCACACCGAATAAATGACAGAGTAATTGCACGAGGAAGCAATAGAAAAGAAAAAAATTAAACTTAAATATCATTACTGAATTCTACGGAACACCTACTGAAGTATACACATACTATTACTCATAATTATTGGTAGCAATAAATTCTCACGGCCTCAAACATCACATTACCCTGTTGTTTTACTGTACGGAGATAGTGGCTCCTAGAAATAGATAAACATTGAGTTGAGGATTCAATGCGTTCTTTTATCTTAATTCTTACCACATTCATGAGGTCATAGAGCTTGTATCGAGCTGCGTTCGCAAAGATGACTATTGCGTAACTTCGAAGAAAGATTTTTTTAGAAAAAAAATAACCGATTTTAAGAATGACAAGTAGAGATAACTCTATAACTACACATCGGATGTCGCTTAAGTTTATAATATGGTGCTTCACGACAATACCAGCTTCCGATTAAAAAAGAATCATTAAAATCAAAACACCCAGTAAGCAGGTATAAGTACAAGTAAGTTACTGGGTTCCTCCCGTAAAAACCGATTTTAGATAATTACTTATCTATTTTTTATTCGAAAGGTAGTTGGATATCGTGTGAGTGTGACGTGTACTTTTTGAGTTATCCTTAAGGATAACTCAACAGTCAACTAAATAATTGGGTTTAAACCCAATTATTTAGTTGACTTGGATGATTTCTTTTATTACTTGACTTAAATTTAATTTAATTAAAAAATTAATTTGCTTCTCATAGAATTTTTTCCCGCTTAAATCTCGATGCCGCGAAACGTAAATCACGATCCCGCGAGAAGTCAGCAACAAAAAGTAGCCCATATAATATTCCATAACCTCCTCTACCTCCCACTGAAAGTCTCATAAATATTTGAACCCGCGACCTCGTTCCCGCATATGAGAATTTCCCGCGTGAATCCTGATACTGCGGGAATTCCGGGATAAAAAGTAGCCTGTAATTGCTCCACAACTTCCTCTATCTCTCAGTGAAAGTCCCATAAAAATCTAAGCCTGCGCCTCCACGCAAAGGTGTGTTTCTCGCGTGAAACCTGATCCCGCTGGAATTCCGGGATAATAAATAGCCTATGTGTTACTCTTGAACCTTCTGTATCTCCCAGTGAAAATCCAATAAAAATCTAAGCCCGCAATTTCGCGCATAGAAGTTTTACCCCGGTGAATCCTGATCCGGCTGGAATTCCGATATAATAAGTAGCCGATGTGTTGCTCTTGACCTTCTCTATTTCCCAGTGAAAGTCCCATAAAAATCTAAGCCCGCAACTTGGCGCATAAGAGTTTTACCCGCGTGAATTATGATATCGCGGGAGTTCAGGGATAAAAAAATTATACTAAGAAGAATAAAAGAAACAAAGACTTCGCAATGTTTATAGTTTTCCTACGAAACAATCGTTAGCGTGATTTAGCTACTTGCACAGCGTCATGTAGTTATCTATGAAAAACTTAAGTCAACTCGAATAAACACTGTACCTCTAATTGTACCAATTTTATGCCCATTTTTGCACCCTTTGCTGGCTATTTTTTTTAATCCTGAATATACATTGAAGATTAATTATTTAGCTATAATAAGCTTATGTAACTATAATAATTTTTAAATATGGGGTTAAAATAATTTTCAGTTTAGTCAGAAAGTAACCTTAAAAAATTACAAATTTCCGCATTTATTTGTGTTTTTTTTTCTTCTCCTTCAAAAATATCGAGAAACTGAGAAATACGTATTCTATTAATTTAAGTGGTAACCCTTTGTTGCAAATTTAAAGTAAATCGGACAACGTTATAAAAAAATTCCATACAAACTTAAGTCACCTATCCCTAGGGAACCTTAATATTATTCGGAAAAAAGTACCC
>DWJQ01001930.1:0-10272 GCA_018248915.1 Hesperia meskei straton | reverse complement strand
ACGTGAAAGCGTCACAAACAAACAAACAAACACACTTTCACATTTATAATATTAGTAAGGATTTACAGAATTGCTTCAAATAGCACACTAGAACCTTTCAACCTTACTGAGACATTTTTGACGTTTTTGTGAGGGTTCGCTAAGATCTATACCACACTTAAAACTTGCCGGTACTCATACACGGTGGTAATTTCTAACCGTCTGGCTACCTACAACTCTTTTTAATGGACCGCGAAATGGACAGCAACGCATCAACGCTTGCAACGCAAAGACAACAGTGCCTTTGATATATTATATCCAATCGACTGACGACCTGTATGTTCCAATGGTTACCACGCTGGATCGCCGTCAGAAGGTTCAGAAGGTTCGATTTCCAGGGAGGTGGAAAGAGTGATGAGTTTCTGTTAGTGGTCTCGGCGTGTGTCGACTGTCGTCTTTAGTATATAGTATCTCAATGACTGTCGTGGTCTTGTGTATTGTCCATGCCACCCACAATATAGGTGATCCTAGTGTGGGCCTACGAGTGGTAGCGTTATTTAATTATCCATGGGCAACGGTGCCCAGTTACTATAACGTGACTTATCTAGTCTTTTATCAATATTTATAATTATAAAACCGTAACAGTTGAATTAGGTAACAGTTTAAGTTAATGAACTGGAAGGCGATGTACTTCTAATTTATTTACACCTAGCACCTATAAGTAGATATAAGTATTTTCTGGTACAAATATAGTCAATTTGTTCATAAATAACGTAGGCGATCAATTACTCATGATATATTTAGGTGTAAAAGCGATCGAGGGGTTATATTTGGCGGGTAATTGATCACCTTTTTTCGTCCCATCGTTCAGATTTACTTATGTCTCTAGGGCTTTGCTCTGATTTAATACGACCTACGTTGAACGCATCTGTGATAAAAATATACAGAACTAATTGCGGCGAAAGCGGATTGGGAGCCACTTGAGTTTAGTGCGAAATTCAGAAATGTGGTCATATTTTCGAAGTCCAAAAATAAACCGTATACATAAATTTTGTAGGCGCTCAAGTTTATTAAGTTGCTCCTTGAAAACTACTACTGGACAGGAGAAGTATTGAATCTTGAATATCGCTGGGTGGTATGGAACTCTATGTGTGCGTTTATCAATATGTTGCAGAACGACGTCTGCCGGGTCATCTAGTATATTTATAAAGGAATTGTCAGATAAATATAAATAAGTAATAAATTCGATATATCGAGACATCGTATCTCAAGAGATACGAGTCGTCAATATAACTGTGATATTGAGTAACTGTGATAGCTACGACATTCGTAAATAACCTTTTCTCGATTCGTAATGGAATTGAAAGCTGTGTGATTTTCTGGATCGAGTCTCCCTCCTCACTTTTCCGACAGTTTTCGTACACGTGTGTTTGACTAATATTTTTGTGATTTTTGTATTATATTTTATATGTAGGTACATATGTTATCCTGCTACTGATTTAGATCTAATAAATTATAGTTAAAAAACCTAAAAACATGTTTTAATAATAAACAAAAGTATAGGACAAGTAAGTTAAAGTAGCTATGCTAAAAATAAATACATAGATCAAGCTGATAAATATAAAGCGTGATAAAAAGTAAAAGGATATTGGTATTGGTTACCTACCATACCATATAGCTTTTCTTTAGTTATTTAAGGATATAGGTATTTAATATTTCTATGAAATGATTTTTTTCTGTATATTACCTATGTAGAATTATGACGATTAGTCCGCGAATAATATCTTTGATGAAAGTAAGAAATCGTAGTTCGTTTTCCTATAGTTCATTCTTGGAGTAAAATCCTATGGTCCGGAGGAGGTGATTTTTTCTCATGATTTGGCAGATAATGCAGATAAGCAGACAGTGGTCGTTTATTCCGTACCTACTATTAATAAACGAAAACGAAAAAGTTGTAAAAAATTTGATATGTATACGATATGAAGTAGGTATCTATTATTTTGACAGATTATAGGTACCTATCACTTACAGCTAAAAGATTTAATTTCTAAATACGTTTAACATATGGAACCCTAGTTCATACAACTCATATTCCCACTTGGGCAGTTTCATTATTTGTTTTTGAGTCGTAGAACTACTTTGTTAAAAGCTCTTTAAGTGTGTTTAAATTTAGAGGGAAAATGTAGGTGCTGTTTTAAAATAGTGCCGTAAAACGTGTCGCGAATAGTTTCTCCGGAGAAATACAGACTGCAACTAAAATGTAGATCTTATGAGACTATTAAACAACTTTAGGGTAGTACTTGAGATTTTACTTCACAAATAAGGCTTCGTAGCCACATGGTTGAAATTGAATCCTTCAGAATATTTTTACACACTGGACTAAGCTGTATGCGCAAACTATATACGCTCGTATCATTTAATGTAAAATCAGTGAATTTTACTTAAAATCAATGGATTGCCAGTCTTTATAATATTAACAGAGAGATAATAATTAAACAATAGAAATATTGAAAAAATATAATTTTATTCAAATAGGTATTTCGTAATATTAAACAGAAATGCGCTGTTTATTTATTCATTATCGTTATTATTACTTGTGGGCAATCTTAACATTTAATGCTAAACAGCACATTATAACCGTCAACCCTGAGAAAGAGCAGAATTCTAATAAGGCAATATAACAAGGAAATAAAATAGAAATAACAGTTATATATATAAACATTGAGAAAAGTTTGATAGGTATATGGTCCGTATACCTTTATAAAAGTGAGAGTAGATAATATTTTCTTGATATCACTGGGAGGAGGATGCACAAAGAAAAGATTTTTGGAAATTAATCCGACCCCTCCCAACGACTTGGTACGAATTTTATCTCATTCCAAACGAATGGAGCTGAGAGCAAAAAGCTAGTGTTCATTATAAAACAAAGTATACCTACTAAAATGATGTTGTAACTTTTATATTATGTAGATATGTATACCTTTTAACATGTATTTATGCCTGAAAAGGGTAATAATTGTGATAACCACCTCTATTTAGGTAGGAGTATTACTTCTAAGTTTGTATAAAAGTGTTAAATTACGAATTCATGACAATGGGGCTACATGTTCAAGATTTTTGAAATTCTTTATCGCCGACGACGTTACTAGCTTTTTAGCATTAACACTGGCTTTCTATTCTATCTTGAAATGTTAGCCTTGGGTATCTTGGGCACATGAGGCTGAAGATATACGCCGATTATGAAAAATCTATATTCATCTATTTGAAAACCCTGATTCGGTTCTATTAGGAAATGAGAAACGAGGATTGCTGTTTTTTTGCTGGTGCTTCGGAAGGCACGTAAAACCGTCGGTCCCGGTTGCTATCGTTGATAGCAGTCGTTAAGCCATATCGGAGGCCTTCAGGCGGCTTGAATACTTTCGACACTTGGTTGGCCACTAACCCCTCCGCCAATCCGCACTGGAGCAGCGTGGTGGAGTATGCTCTAGGCCTCCTCAGTAATGAGGAGAGACCCGTGCTCAGTAGTGGGCCATTAGTGGGTTGTAGCTTAGTCATTAAGGTTGAATTCAATTAAATTTATTAGTTTACTGCACCTTTTTACGTAAAACGTCATATTTTTAAATTTAGTATTTACCTGTTTGTTAAAATACATGTTCTCGTAAAGTTTTGTACCAATTATTACTTAATTTTTATTTTGTTTAATGTACTATGATGTTTTCGTGCAAATATTTAATTATCAAACAGGTTTTATAGACGTTCAAAGTTCAGTTTTGTTCACATATAGTTTTTTCATTCTCACGATCGCACTGAGGAAATATAAAATTATTGCGGATCTAACTTTAAATTGCATGTTTTACTTCAGTCAATGAATTTAATTTTAGGTAACTTATGGTAGGTACAAGGTCTTGAGACAAAAATCTCCTAGAGAATTTTGGGGGACTTAACCATAAAAACCCTCACGATAATCATCCGGTATATTTGGGAAGAAGAAGAAGATTCCAAGATTAGGAGTGACACCGGTGGTCCTGCAATAGGAATGTGTAGCCTGCTTTAAATTCTAAAATTGAGTTATTTGTTTTTTATGTTTTCTTTTTGTTACAGAAAAATGAGAAGTTCTATGTTTTTGCTTTTGCTGGCGACGTTACTATCAGAAGTATATATGGTAAGTCCATTGGATACACAATTTTAACAATACGATCAGTGATTTTTTATTGTTGAATGAAATTAAAAATGTATTACAAGTTAAGTCTTTTCTCGCGGTTTCGCCCGCGCGGTTGTCAGATAACGACAAAATATCGTCAAAATTGTACAAAGGAACGTATTATGAAGATAAAAACTATACTAACTAGTTGGCCGTGGCGTTAGTCACAAAGCAAGGGGTCCTGGGTCAAAATTACTACAGTCCTACAAGGACCTTTTGGCGCGTGGCTGACGTGAGGGTGACAGAGACAGCGCCTTACAGTTTGCTGACTATACTTGTGATGTTAATGCCTCTATGGCATCAAAACCATCAAAACCTCAGACATAGATAATAGACAAAAAATGAAATAAACATTGCTCTGGGTTGAATTTCATTAAAATAAAAACTCCCCTGTTTTAGATTTTCCCATATAGCTTCCATATATAAACAGCGATTATAATGTAGGTTTTACATAAAGTATTGAGTGAAAAATTGAGATCTTTTCATGCTACGAGCACATCTGATGCGGGAAATTGATTTTGAAGCGTTGAATTTCAAAAGCCACATTCAGTCCGTAATGGTTATTCGTTATGGCTTGCATCTGTTCGATGAGTGCTCACATTGATATACATACAACCGATATATGTATTCGTGTAATTCTATCAGGGATACAGTTGTTTAGACTTTTAGAACCATCGGTAGATACATTTATTGATGTTCTCCTCAGAGTTATGTATCCTTTATCGTTCGTCTTTCTCTTCTGTTAACGTAATCATTATGTATGTACCTAAAATGCTCCAGTTTATTGGAAACCTTTGGACGAAAATTATGACGGATTCAAACAAATTAAATACCTATATTCAAAGCAAGTTTTTTTTCATGTACCTACTTATTGATAAACAAGCAAATAAGCTACTTGCCGCTTGGTAAATGTAGCCAACGGTAGGCAGTAAAAGCAAAAACATTACTGCTGCGTTGTCAGTCAAGAAACAAGAAAGAGGATAGAAAAAAATACTGGTAATAATACCCTAGCCAGAACATATTAAGTGGTTTGGTCCCTCTAGTCCTATCACTAAGTCTAGATCGATTAAATACCTACAATATTACATTTAAGTAGGTATAGATGATTGTAAAACACCTTTACGAAATGACGATAAAATTAAAATTAAAAACTTGCTTAAGTTTATCGGTATACCTACGTAAATAAATTATTATTTTTTTTTTGAAAATAAATGTCTCCACTTTTGAGATTCAATTGGATCATAAAAATCTTCAGTAGGGTAGGTACATCATGAGCAGGAGAGTTGGACTTGGGCTCAAAGATGAATGGAGTCCCTTACAAAGTTATTTATAAAATTCCTTTGAAATATCGTGTCTGTTTAAACCTTTAAACCTTTAGCCCACTCAATTATTCTTAACGATCTAACTCAGTTAAAATTTTGTATGAGATTCATGGCTTTTATGTAGCCTTTATAGTCAGAGGCTTAAATTATACAATTAACTCAGGATATGAAATATACAAATACTCGTAACTATGTATGTCTATCCGGAATGTTTTATTTCCGGGACAATGTTTTGACGACTACGTTTATAAACTTGGTTGAAAATCGGCATCTTATATAAGTGTATAATTATAAAGTAATTTGTTACTCAAAGCATGGAAGATTATTCTTAGTGGTAAAAATTGGGATCATATAGGGTGTCCTATAATGTTTATTAATTTCTTCATATCAATGTGCTCAAAAGCAGCCTCAGTACAAAAAAACTTAGAAGGATTTAAATTCAAATGGTCTCGTACTTGACAGGTAGGTATTATGCGCAGGATAGCCGTCCTTCATTCCCGGTGAATTGAAAGATTAGGGCCAATCCTATGGCGTACTTGGTCACCGGATTAAATTGGCCATCGGAATTTTTCACTGAGCCTTGCTTAAAGACAGCTGAATTAACTATAAATTCACAAACACATAAATAACGAAGGAAATTAAATGTTGCAATTAATTAGCTACAGCTAAAATTGGAAATGAGTGAAAGATTTTAAAATGTCTATAGAAAAAGTGTCGTTGATGATTTCAGCCGTTGAGGGGCGATAGTTTAATAAGTTGAATACATCAGATGTAACTCAATACCTATTATATTTAACCAAGGCCTGATTTACCCTATAGGCTAATTAGGCTGCAGCCTAGGGCGCGAGGATCGGGGGGGCGCCGAAATCGAGTCTTCGCTTGCACTACTAATCTACTAGCATTGTTGCACCCTACATGTTTCAACTAGATCGAGACCAAAATACAAAAACTAAATGCGGTGTGAACTAAAAAAGCTTGAATGTCTCTCGTCTGTTTAACAAAAAGGTAATTAAAAAATACTCAAAATCGAAGCAACTTTCATGTTCTGACCACGTTCATGTGCAATGGTCGCAATAACTAAGTTGTCTATTGAGACTAAGCCAATACAAGACTTGCGGTCAAATCCGATATGGATTTGGTTCTCTACTAGGTACGTAGCCTTCAGTCAATTATTATGATTTTGGGACGATTTGGTAACGGCAGGTCACCTAAAAAAAATGTTGCCAGCCTAAGGTTAAATGTCGTGCAAATTATAAAACAATGTTAGTTTCGCTTGCAGTTCGATTTGAAAACTTTTTTATAGTATAAATAAATAAATAATAAATAACGCGACACACTTATAGCCCCACACTAGGATTCCCCGTGTCGTGGGTGCCATGGACAACACACACGACAAGGACACACCCAAACCAAGAACGGAAACTGAAACTCATCATTTAAATTTCCGTCTCACTGGGAATCGAACCCAGGACCCTCGGCTTAGCGGTTAACCATTATGTTATGTTAACCATTGCGCCATCCAGGTCCAACCATGAATCATGTTATAAAACATTAATATACTACTTTTTAGCCAGAGCGCGCGACACGCTTATATTATATAATTATGGCGGGGCGGGGGCGACGTAACCGGGCGTGCAAGGCGTGCGGCGCACGGGCAAATGGACACGACATAAACATTAATCTGTATGAATTTCGTATTGAACCGGGGGGGGGGGGGGGCAAATCGGTTTTGCACGTGGGCGCCAACACACCTTACGGCGCCCCCGTGTGGCGGGAGGCCCGGGGGGGCGCGTACTGATAATTAGCCTAGGGCGGTCAGAAGTCTTAATCAGTCCCTGATCACGTGACTAATTTGGTGCCATATTAAAATGACTATTTCTAAGAGAGGGCTGCCTCTATGCTTTTTCTGCTCGCTGCTTGTGTCATATTTCTGAATGATGCTCTACCACAACCACGACTGAAACTTTTTTTATATTGAAAAACAATTGAAATTTTAGAATCTTCCATGTTCAAATTATGTATCTATAAATAGCGAACAAATAAAAAAATAAATCATGTTATATAATTATGATCGCAAACTTTTTTGATGTGTGTAGATAAATGCATACATACATGGGAGGTAGTTTCTATTTAGGGGACGTCAGTTAAGAATATTTAATCCAAATAAAACAATGACTTCTTAAGCTATTCATGTTAAGTTCATTATTGCTTATTAAGGCAAAAGGTAAGCGCAATTATTTAATTACTGGCATTAACCTAATAATGAAACCATTACACAAATTCCATTGTGTAATAATTTTTTTTAATAAGCAAATTACTTAAAACATCGTATTATCTGTTGAATTAATTAAATAATCTTTAAGTAATCATATTATGAATGCAATTGTTAATGACTGTATAATTTCGCGATTTGTTCGTAATGGGTCATCGTTATGTTTAGTTCCTTTAGATGGCTTTGTGGAAAAATGATTACATTATCAAGTACATAAGTATACTTTATAAACTGTAGTGTACATGACCTATATTTCTACTACTGTCTAGAGTTATTTCCATTTTTAACCGTTTGAGTGTTATTATCAAACGTTATCGAGAACGAATCTGTAACAATATTTTGAATATTTTCAGATCCGTAATGCGGAGACATCGAACTGTTTGGACACGCTGGGCGGCAAGGCGGGCCAGCCTCTGGGTATGGGCTACTGCCACGGGATGGGCGGAAACCAGGTCAATATTGAACCTTATTTTTATGGAATTAAGAGTGGTATTCCACTAGTCAAATAACTTTGTCCAATTGTTATGGATCAAATCGGATAAAAGAAATCGGACGACTTTGTCAAATGTACTGGGAACAGTGATACATATACTAGGTAGCAAATCATTCTAAATTATTCTATTTGCGACTGAAACATATTGAAAACAAAACACGGTTTACATAGACATTTCTCAGAAACAGTAAATTTTTTTGACTAGGTAATTCGCGCAATCTATATTGCCCGGATTGAATATAGCTACGAGTGGCTGTACTCGTGTAGTTTCGAGGGACTACATATATGTACATAGGCTTAAAAATGGAGATTGCGATGATTCGATCTATATACTCGATATTCGACAATATCGATTTGAATTCCATTTATATTCCATATTGTATTTAATGTTAAAATTATATAGGTAGGTACAGATATTATTCTGTAAACTATTTCTTTTTAACAGTGTAACCAGATAAAAACGTTTTGTATCGTTTGTCGCAGGTGTTTGCTTACACGAAGCGCAAGCAGATAATGTCGGACGACAACTGCCTGGACGCGGCGCACCCGCGCGGGCCCATCAAGCTCATCCGCTGCCACGGCATGCGCGGCAACCAGGAGTGGACCTACGACCCCAAGGTGAGGGCTGCTGGTGGCGAGGAGTTGTGTGTGGTGTGAGGCGGTGGAGAGTTCGGGCTAGTGGGGAAGGATTCTGTAAGAAGTTGTCTGGTGGTAAAAAATCTGTGTGTTGGTTGAAAGTTCTATCTGGTGGTATAAAAGTCTAGTTAATACATCGTTAGTGTAATTAAATCTAAAATTGTTTATTCACTTGTCGTTAGTTTCTAGGGGATAAAAGGCGAAATAGTGGAAGTTTTCTTGGTGTTTGATTTTCTGTCACTTACGTTCCTCTGCCAAGAGGCAGCAGTTCAATTTTCTAGACGAAAACTACCAATCTCTTTTCTGTCCTTGCTCTGTTCTGTATGACTCTACAACTCACATTACTTCCCACTATGACGCTATCGTTTAACATCTAACCCTATCGTTGCCCCTATTCCAGACGCGCACAATAAAGCACACAAACACGGGCATGTGCCTGGACAAGCCGGAGCCGGCGGACGTGTGGAAGCCGGTGCTGCGCGCGTGCGGCCGCGCGCGCTCGCAGCAGTGGCTCATGCAGCTCGACTTCAAGTGGCAGGCGCGCCGCCCCGACACTTAGGGTGGCTACAGGTATGTGACTGTTGTTTGGTATAAAGTAAGTTAGGGGTTGACGATGACTTGCGTCGGAAAAAATACTCCTTGGGAATTTCTTACCACATCTTCTACCAAGGTATATTATTTGTTTCGGATAAGGTAGAGCTTGACAATGACATGAGTCGGAAAAAAACTCCTTGAGAGTTTCTTGCCACTTCTACCAAGGCCACTCATCGTAGGGATTTGTGGAAGCGATGGCGTAGTTTGACTTTCAAAAAGTGTTTGTAAAAACCAAGTTCGAAACAAATCATTTCATTTTCAATTTTCAATGATATGGTACATGCATGTTTTCGTTTTGCCTGACTTTTGGGAAAATGGTCGAAAATTTTAGCAATACTAGAGGTTAAACAAATCATGCTGTATCTGATAGTAAACTTACTTCATATATCCAACATATTGCGGAAATAGAGGCAACCCCTGATGCTAGCACATTTCGCCACTCCAAATATTATATCGAATGGCTCCCAAATTCCCCTTAGACAATTTGGATACATCAGTATTATGAAGAAGTCAAGTATAACGACACCAAAATATATAAGTGGTCGTATTTATGTCGGATTCAATTTATTTTAATAACGTTTGTTTGGACAGTTGTTGATTAACATTATGGAAAATTTAGTTTTAAAATAGATTACAATCGAATAATAATAACCACGCACGACAAATGAATAAATATGCTGATTGTGTATAAACGAAATCTGTATTCACTATACAGTGTGTCCGGCTTCGGTCTGTACAAACTTATAGGGCGTGTAGTATGAGTTATTTTATGAAT
>DWJQ01001929.1:0-10273 GCA_018248915.1 Hesperia meskei straton | reverse complement strand
TCGTTCTAATTCGGTCACAGATGCGTTGCTACCCCTGAGGACTGAGATGGTCGCCTCTAAAAAAGTGTAACCGGCAAAAGTGTGTGTGTAAGTTTAAGTGTAAAAGTGTGACTGTAATGTAAGTGTGTAAAGTGTGTTCTATAATTGCCCTAGTTCTATTGCAAAGTGTTTGTATTGTAACCAATTGTAACCAAAAACAATAGAATAAGGGTAGTGCACACATGCCCTTGCGGATGGCAACAATGGGACCCGCGTTGAAGGGAGCGGAGCAGGGGAAGTAGAAATTGTTTGGTGACGTCAATTGCCTGCGAAGGGCAATTGTCGGTAACAATTTTCCTCGGTGGCATTCATCGATAGGTGATATTCTTTTTCGATGATAAATAGCTTTGCGCATAATTATGTTCCAATTGATATGATATTTTTCCATGAAGTAGTAAAATGAGCATGAATGCACTCAGTAAATTAACATGTTTTAGACACTGAGGGGCAACCAGGGGTATGGTAAGAAGCATAAGTGTGACGTGGGAGTCTTCAAGAGGAGAGTGAATAGGCTTTATCTAAGTAAGTGCGCTCAATACTGTGACTTCATCGCCACTTACCATCAGGTGGGATAGTTGTCAAGCACTACCTTATAAGAAATACAAGAAAGCATAAATTACTCTATGTGGTGCTCTTAGGCCCATAAGAATGCAATAGACGATTCGCAATTCATCATTTCATTAGGTATACGTAATGCCTGAAATAAATGAGTACAATAGGCCTGACGATTAAATAAATACGAGTTGATGATTAATGAATAATTTTTATCGTTTGTTGCATGATCCATTGTGACTTATTTCCGCATTAGGCATAACTTCCAATAGCGTGTAGCTAACGGTCCTTGGGACACGCCACCAGCATTGTTGGTGGTCTGCCAGCTACCCATATACCAGCGACCTTCGCAGTTACGAAGTTAACATGCCGCAGAACTTCATAACGACTTGGAAACACAATTTCATAACGAACTTTAACCTATTACTTCGTAATATAATCAAACATAATTCTTGTAAAAGTTTCTTGATCCACAAGTAAAGTACCATCCTACACATGTTTTTTCTCATAAAATATTGGAGGCCGTGGGGTGACGATGCTTGACGATAGATTTCAGTGAATGAGCGAATAACTGTCTAGTTGTCGGAGGTAGAATCGCGAACTTCAACTGGCTCGATCAAAGATGCGTTTTGGTCCATAGTTTGAACCCACAGCTAGTTGGAACTGTTTAATGCTGTTATAAGCTACCCTAAGACAATCTAAAATCACGTCGCCAGGTACCACAACCGGTATAATGTAACAAGTGTTGGCAGTTTGCCTCACGTTACAATTTATGTTATACAAGGCAATGCGTCGATCCGCCACTTGATAATAATAGTTTTTAGTAATCTCAAGACCTTTTTAAGAAAACAACTCCAACAAGAACAAATACTTTATCGCAGTAGATTACTGAAGTATTGTTAACGAATACCCATTGACGTTTACGATGAAAGTAATGGTTACTGTACTGAAAACAATTTCAACTTCCTTTGAGTATAAAAAACACAAAAGAATTCTATTCGGGTACATCGTGTCAAATGCATTTTCAAACAAAGAGAGCGTCTCTTTGAAAATCTACACCTGAAGCGTTGCTCGCCGGACAAGCGATTCTTGACTATTGTACGTATGAAATATAGTTCAACATTGTTTGACTCCCACAAAAGTTTTTCTCTCGGCGTTATTTTTGTATTTTGAACTATAAAGTCATCAGGTTAGAGTTTGAAGTTAGTTGAAGTATCTCGTCCGAGGGGAGATTGGGGCACGTTGGCGCATCGGAAACGGTTAGTTACGTGCGGGATAAATAGCCCCCGGGTCAGAGGGCGCTGATTACCCGGCCGGAGCCCTGTTACCCTCTGTGATTAGAATTCGTACGACTGCAATGCCATTCCGCACGTAACTCCACCGCCACTCACAGGGACTGATGGCTTAATCAAGAGATCCGTTTAATACTGTGTAACTAATTAAGTTTGAGATATGTCTTTTTATGTAACGTACATGAACAAAAGAGTGCACGTCAGTTATTTATATTTTCTCAAAAACACTTCTCCTCGCCAATGAAAACACAAAGTAACAAAGTGACAATGCTACTATGACCTACCATAATGATATTCTACGATAAAGCATACATCGCTTTTCGTGGGTGAGGGGGTTTATCCAAACAAAACGTTTAAGTAAATAAATAAAGTACAAGAAAAGTATGAACGTCAAAATTAAATATAACACACCTGTATATGAACTATAACTTTAATAGTAAATAATAGGTGTTTATCAGAAAATGTTATCTGTTCAGTGTATCTCAAGCTAGGGTCATAAACTTGACATTATAATAAAAGGGGCCAAGAATAGCGCCCCGGAACACTCCCCAATTACGAGCGCACCGCACGAACATATCTCGGCTGGTTATCCCGGAAAATCCATTTGTCACGCGTTGTCACAGCAAGTGGGGTCACGCGACATGCGAAGTTGCGACTGGCGGTCGATACGCGACAATCGCAGTCGCTGCATCCAGTGTCGCCATCGCGCCGCTGAGCTCTCGAGTGGACATCCACTTGCATCACATTACATTAATCGTCGTTAAGGCGTTGCTTAGACTTAACAGTTGTTGTGATTGATCGGAGTGGGTTACCTTTTAGTGTAATTGTTTTTTCATATACCTTCGCGTATTTAAATTAGCTAACATAAAGTCATTTTTAATTCAAATATATTATAGTACAATAATCTGGCAAATCTCTCAGCTTCACATGGCAATATAGGTAAATAATATAGCCTATGTTGCTCAAAGCATTACTTTTGTCACTGCCAACCATTGGCATATATTTATGTATCTATATGTAGTGAGAGATATCCATGCGTTAAATTAGGGCGGATTTCGTGTCATTTCGTGCGTTTGCTCATCATATTCTGTTAGGATAAAAATGTATGAAACATAATAAAATTCAGTACATTATAATAAAAGACCCAGAAAAGCGGAAGAACTAAAAATATTATGGATATTGAGATACAATATTTGAGCTGACGCCCGACAGCATTCGAGGGAAATAACTGGAATTGTCACGTACGGGTTATGTGACGTAATATCTAAAGTGTCTCAGCAAGAATAAACTACATAGGTTAACAAGTCATACAAACCGAATTCAAACATTTTCTAGCTACGTGACGTACGTCGTTCTTAAAAATTTAATTTAAAGCCATAGTTGATTGCCAGTATAGTAGGTATCATCTTCTGAAAACTATCAGCAATTTACTACTTTACTAATATCATATTATAAAAATACAATGAAAATTAGATGAAAAGATAAAATATATCCAGCGAAAATGTAACCTTTAGGGAAGTTCAAAGCCAAGCGTGAAACGTAGAGCAGGTGGTGAAAAATCAATACCGTCTGTAACCGTTACGCTGCAGGCCAAAGTCACCCAATTTGGCTCCATGAATAAAATATACGTCGGCACGAGTCGCGGGTCCCCACGTAGCGGGATGAGAGTACATACGTACATTATAACGTGATCATTTTACATATAATGGCTTTTCCTTTATACACTTAGCTATACTTCAAAAATATACTTTTGTCGATCGACAAATTACAAAGCAGTACGAAGTCTCTGAAACTGTGACATCGTCGAAATTATCTTTAGTGTTATGTTTCAGGCGGGATTTGACAACCAATCAATTCTTATAAAATTGAGCTTCAAGTAATCAACAAAGTACTTATTAAAATATTTTTATGACATACCTACTCTGTGTAGTTTCTTCGTACGTATCGAACTACGTCAATATTAGTTCGGAAAACCCGTTCGGACATTATAATCGTTTCGAAATAGCAAACACCCCCGCACACTGGCGGCGGGTCCATCAAAAGCTCTATTTGCATGTTACTACAATTTCGACTCTTGCCCGCGGCCCGATCAAATATTCATGGGGGTACGTGTGCCATCCACCCCGGCCTCCCCTAAGTTTCGATTCGCAGGTACGATGTTTTTATAGCTTTATGGTTATAGTTGTGTGCACGCGGGGAGGCAGCCAGGGTGAAACACTTAATGACTTTCCCGAACTACAGCGAGTATAGTTACGTTATAATACTCGATACGTGTTTCGTTATCAAGGCTGTATACGCTTTGATATACTAGGTACATATAGTAGTACAAATTAATATGTTGTAGTCCAGGAGACTATTAAATGACTCGACAACTATCCCAATAGTGGGGCATGAACTGAAAAATCTTCGGGTTGAATAACGTTTGGTTTGATTCCAAGCGTTACCGGAACCTGTTTTTGAATTTGCAATTTTGAACTCAATTCATTGGTTTCTCACTACATGACGTGACCTCATTTAAATAAGAAGATTAATAATCCATATCTGTTAAGGAAATAATTAAAATCGATTGAATGCAATCGAAGTCATGGCAATGTCATCTAACTAACTGTCTACCTAACTGGGACCGACTCAAAGGGTCCTTTACACGAAAACTCTGAAGAAAGCTAGTCAGAATGCATACCTTCAACTTAACCGCTTTCTCGAACCGTGGTAACGGGTTAACATGATTCGACTCGCGGCACACACCCTACTGACACTGGTTATAACATAAATTCTAATTGACCTGTAGACATAGTCCTCGAGAGCTTTCGTGAAGGATCCAGTGTCAAAAGTTTAATACTATTTTTGATCTTGTACGAAGCTTAATCCATTTAGAGGCAATTAAAATACATTTTTTCAGGTTGTACGCAATTTGTTTCTAAGTACACAATTCATTTCTGAAAATTAACTCAAATTGAGAAAGCTATTAAAGAACGGTTGAGCTTTTACGTCTGAGTACCCCATTAAGTAACAACTTTCTTATCGAATTACGTCGAAAAATTACGCGAAATTGGCAAATTGCCGAATTGTACGCCGTCCAATGATCCTAAATTCACTGCATTAGAGGAAAACGCACGATATATCACCAAAATTAAAATACATTGCGTTTTCAGTTCAAAACTCAAACAGTGTAAATGTTAGGGAACGAGCAATGTATGCGATATTACAAGCTATTTCATTGTGGCGCAGTTTGGGGCACGTGTCGTTGGTTGTAGGGAGGTAATTGATGCAATTAGAACAAGGGAGAGAACGAGCGATGCCGCGATGTTAGCAAATTATCGAACGACTTTGAAGATTGGCGCTCGTGGTCGTGTGTATCGACTATCGCAAACTCGGGGTGTTTCCCTTTGTGATGTCGATCACACAACTTGCTGGGTCCGCGTGTGCGTGTAGGTGTGTGTGTGTGCTCCAAAAAACTTTTTCATTAAAGTATATTAGATTGGAACATGTTAACAGTGATGTATGGAGGGCGTGACGGAATTTGCCAGATGCCTGAATGAATAAAGTTAGTATTAGTGAATTTTTTCTTTTCATAATTTATGAGATTACCTACGAGTTATGTAAATTTTACTTTCCAGTTAATTTAGCAAAAAGTTCAAATATAAAGTATGATAAAGTCCCTACAGCTGATAGGTACACTTCAGAATCCTATAAAAGCGGGACTATCTCCTTCATGTAACGTTACTAATAAGCAACCTTACTTCGCTTTTGATTCGATTATTACGTTCAATAACTTCATAATAAATTGTTTCTATGTATAATGCTGACGTCACCCCCTAGCGCAGTAGAATGTTGACGTATAAATCGGCGTTGTGTTATTTCTGTTTTAAAATATTAAATTTAAAATGAATACTAACTTCAAACTTTCCTCGGTTCTATATTTTTACGGTTATAAATACATGTTAGGAACAATAACAAAAATGCATGCATAACGCCTATTGATATTCCTCTACACGCTACCACAGTAAAATCAATTCTCACGCTGATCGCAAAACCAATAACGTAAAACTGAAACAAAATCAGATTATCTGAGTTAAGTCACCCAATCCTTCCATTTATGTTTAACAGACGAGCGAACCCAAAGAGGGTTTATATTGAAATTACTTTTTCAAACACGACAACAAACAATCCAGGTGTGATTAAGACTGAAAGCCGTTAGGAAGGTCGAAAAATCGCATACGTCACGTTGATTGGAATAGTATAAGGACACAGGGGTAATCAGTGTCGGGCCATACGTCATTTAGAGTTCCGTATACGCCATAAATATCAAGTATCCACTTTTCTGGTGTTCAATTCGTTAACTCCATGGTCCAAGAACATAAAAACCGCCACCATTCAGTGCACCGAAGCACAAAACTCCTCAAGCAATCGTGGCACTAGCGGACTTCCATCCAACTACCGATTGCAGCCCCTGTTGCCTAACTGTGCCAACCACTTACAGGACACATGATAGGAAAGACTTGTTCTGGGCCTGAGTGTGTGTTCTTGTCTTTATGTAGGTATTATCCAAAGCAGACACCATGGTAAGCGGTCATCGTAGCTCTTGAAACTATTAACACCATAGGCATCACCTCTGCGCTGAACAGAATGTTCAAGATGGAATACAACGCAAAAACTACAGAAGAACTCGAGGACCCAGCAGGGAACGTTTGGAACGTTGGCAAAGCAATAAAGCAATCGTCCGTTACAAAATAAACATACGTGAAAGCAATTATGTTAGTAGGTTCATCGGCAATAAAGCCTTGTCCTTCACATAATAAACATACGTGAAATTAATAAGAAGGAACATCGCACGACGTCATGTTGAACAAACAAGGATTTACTGACCTCATTTAAGAAAGAATAATAAACAAAGAAAGTAGCTTGAGAAACATAGAAGTCCCCAGCGTGGACGCGACAAGTCGTTTGTGTTAAAACTTAAAAGTTTCTGTAGCAATAAGATTTCAATCTATCGAGAAGGCAATATACATTTCGTCGGGTACCCGCAGTAATCATACGTGAAATCGGTTATGTAGGTGGTAGTAGACATCACAGTGTAGAAGAAGAAGAATATACATTTATTCTATCAAGGTGGTTTACAACGCTATGCCTTAAAATAAGAGTAATGCGTAAATTAAAATTTCTTATTCGATGTTGCAGTTGCGAGTTATCCCAACATGATAGAAACGGGTCAAGTAGAGAGTTACTGACCTGTGTCTCTGAGCTGGAGCGAGCCGACCTTGTTGCTGAGGTAGCCCTTGATGGAGCTGGCCACGCGCGAGGGGGAAGCGGCTGCGGCGCTGCCCCGCAGCGCGCCCTGCAGCCGCCCGAGCAGCGCTCCGCCCTCGTCCTCCACGGTCGGGCGTCGGGGGGCTACTGCCCCGCGCTCACCAATCGAAACTTCACACTACTTTTGAATTTCGAATTTTTTACTCTTCTAACTTTGTATACGGCCAATTAGAAAGTATTCAGTACGTTATATCGCTAGATTAAGAGCTAAATCAGTGCATTTTTGATATGTATCGGTTGTGAGAACTTTGGGCTCAGTGCGTTACCATGGTGCGCCGATGGTGTTCGTCTGTAACAAAAACAATGCTGTTATTATATTACGTTTAAAGCGTTGATACAGACCTAAATGATTCTTACACTTTTTATGTACTTAACCAGTATACCTATCTCAGAACTAATGGATCATACATAAGGTCGGTCACTCACATTCGCGGGAATATGCAAACTCACAGAATGTAGGATGACCTTCTCAAATAAATATGCGAAATTTATCAAGTGGTTTTCTAAATTGCCAAAACTTTTGCGGTTTTAGCCACACATCTAAGCGCGAACCTCGAATCTTCGCTTAGCTCCCAGACATTCGTGCAAATATTCTTACAATGTACAAACGTTCGCGCGCATGTGAGAGACCGCGATAACAAAAGACTATATTGCAAGTTTGAGTCGCTGTTGAATCACTTTTAATTAACCGTCAGGTCACATAAATGTACATTTACCATATCCTACTAAATTTGATTATTTTCATATACAAATTAAACATTTTCCCATTCACACACACATACATTGAACTATACCAACCATCAACTATCAAAATAAGAATATAGTGTTGTTTAAAGCGCCTTTAATTCTTGTATAATAATTGTTTTGCATGCAATTAATTAATTATATCGAGGGGTATTTGTATAGAGGTAAAACATGGATCTCGGGGAAGGGTTGATAGTTGTAACCTAATTGTGTGGTGAACCGTGACCATCACAAAGAGTTCCGACTCTAATTAATGTAAACTTACTTAGATTCATTTAGACTTGATGCTCATTTAACATATAGGTAAAGCAGTTTATTAGACAATCTAGTAGTTTAACTTCAAACTAAGGAATTAACACAGCTAGTGAGTGTGCAAGCCGTTACGGTATCGTGTAGCTACGTAGCTAAGAACGCACACTAACATAATCGTTGGAGGTCTAAGGAGGATACTGTAAGGTTGTGTGCGTGTGTGGCGAGATTATAACACATTCTCTATCTAACGAGATTGACAAAACGGGTAAGAAACTCCTGAAGTTACCGACACGAAATTAGAGGGAAGAAAGAAAGAATTAAAGAAGTCATGAAAATTTTACACCAGTACTAAATAATACGGGCCCTGAAAAAAATACAGGGGACTTTTCAATTGCACCGCGGAGGGTACATTTACGTATAAAAGAACCGGAAGTCGTAACCGCGTCGGCTTCCGCCGGCAAGATGGCGGCCGGAAGCGGATCGAGAGGCGACTTCCGGCGGCACGCATCCGACGGCTCTTGAGACATAACTCTCGGGTTGTAATTGTTCCCGACGAAAAATTCAAGGAATTCACACCTGTTTCATACATTTCTAGGGGCAACTTAGCTTTTGCATTATTTAATTACCTTGTACTGAATAAAATTTAAGCTCCGTTAATTTTCATGGATTTACTTAACACATTTGTTCATTAAAACTAATTAAAAACACAGAAATTACTTTAATTTGAATTAAATGTTATTTTCTGTCTCGTGCTTAATCATATTTATTATATAACACGTTTGTATGACAAAAGCTCACGGCCTGCCTAGTTCAAAGTTGTTCAGATAACAACTCTTCACAAGCGAATGATGTTTACGAAATTTGGAAAATATGGTCAACTGAAACATTATAAAATGAAAATTTTGTATTGCACTTAAAACTACCCTTTATTAGCACTAATCCGTATATGCTGAAAAATCACTAATCCTATTTCTATCCCTGTCCAGCCCACGACCATCCGCGCCCTCTCGCTCGCACGATTACGCAACCACATTTACATAACAACGGCACGACTTACATAATTTTATTGTAATACATCAAAAATCTGCACAAAACGATGCACTACGCTACGCAGGGGATCACTTAGAAACTTAGAATATCGGAGCGTTGGAAAAAGGGGAGATAAAAGAGAGTAATATTGACCTTTGGTATCCGTCGGCGCGAGCTCGGCACACCTGGGGTCCGCGAGCCCAGACTGAGCGGCTCGCGGCGCGCCGCCAGAGCCTCCGGCGCCATGCGCAGCCCCCGCGCCGCCATTGGCGCTCCGGCCCGCGTGACGTCAGCGCGCGCCGCCAATCGCGAGCGCCTGAAACTTTCATGTAGGTACGGAGGCAGACGGGTCGATGACTAAAAATAGAGCCTTCGGCGAATGGAAGCGAGGGTCGATACAGCCGGGCCGCTGCCTCATCCATCTTGCCCCAAATCCTCCTGTGTATGCGTGCCGCTTTAAAATATTCCACGGGAATACTATTTACATGTCATTCCTTATTCAAAGGTCCTTTTTGAGGTGTGTGACAGGTGTTCTTGCGAGTCACAGTAAAATCTCAAAGTTCATGCCATCGTTGAAGTGCACTGCTACGCAGCTACGCAAGAATCACTAATTTAGCTAATTCCGTTGAACGCACTTACGAGTTTCTTCAATTTACATAATGACTCCAGACCTTTGTAGATTTTCCTTTTTCTTAGTGAGCCTCGCAAAGCGGGGTAGAGCTGTAGGGTTCTCTCGAAATTGATTAAACATATACCTACCTGAACTTTTAAATCAAGGTAATACAAATTCTTTGTAGTTGATATCTTGCATTACATCGGCAGATACCTACTGCTTTTGTAACAAAGACTACGTGCTTCAACCCCTGAATCCTACTTCCTACTAATATTATTTATTTATTTATTTATTTATTATAGGCCACTAACATACAGTACGTCGTTACATTGTATTGTGTATAACATTATATAAAACATTCTGGGCGCCTGTACAATTACAAGTGACGACGACATGCAATGCAACACTTAGTTATAATATTATTTAAAAGTTAAATACAAGGATA
>DWJQ01001928.1:0-10277 GCA_018248915.1 Hesperia meskei straton | reverse complement strand
CATTCATATCGACGTAGATATTTTAGGAGATGCTCCACACTAGTATTAGTTTCAAAAGATTTGGCATAGCCGGACAAAATTAATATTCATATGAAGTTTTTACCCGTAACGGTGACATAAATAGCATTGTCTTGTAAAAAATAGACGCTCCACAACAATAAAGTTTTGAAACAAAAGATTGTATTATTTTTTGTCGGGGACGCGTCAGTTTCTACTCGCTACCGTCTATTGTTTAAGGCTTTAAATGCTAGTTTTCCTCTTGCAATGAAATACCTACAAATATTATATTTTGAAATCTTACCTACGTATATGTTTTTGAATTTTTTATAAGTAGATATTATTTTGTTATGATATTTGATACTTGTAGCTATCGTTTTTGATAGCATGTTACCTACGTATATTCGTTAAATAGATGTGAAGAGTACGATTTACGTTTTTTTACTTGGTTACTATTTTGTAATATCTAAAAATATTTATCACGGTTTCGTCCACAACTCAATGGTGCGTGGTGATTGCCGGTAGCACAGTTTGGCAGTTTAGTTCAAATTTTGCGCAAGTTAATGCCATAAAGTTTGATATCAATGCGTTGTTGTTAAACTTATGGGTTTTCAATTATTAATATCTAGTAAAAACTGAATATTTTGCACCTTCTGTTAGGTATTTTTTATTGATTGTAGAAGTAAAATATTTACGAGTAGGAAAACCTATCTTAAAAATAACTTTGATAGATACCTATGTGTATAGTTATTAATGTATGTGTGTAGTCATTAATGTAGTATGTATGTACCTATTAGTTTTTTACTAAGATTTTTAATAAATAAAATTTCCAATTACATAAAACTGATATTTTATTGTAAAGGCATTCAGCACACATAGGATATCTTTTCTACACATAACAATTAAAACCCTTTGGAAAAAAACGCAATACTACATAGGTACATTTTTGTTGAAAATATACATGCTATTTTTATTAATTTCACATTAATAATACATGAACCAAGCAGACTTTCAAGTAAAACAATAGGTATTTGTTGCTATTACCAACAACACAAAGAAAATGTAGTAGGTAGTTACAGCGAACCGATACAATTTTAGCTTAACTTAATTATGTACGACATTAATAAATAAATAAAATTATCAATCTTTTTACCATAAATACACTCTGCCTATGATAGCTGTACAGTGTACACCACATGTGCACATGTCTCACTACATCTAGTAGGTAACTTTACCGTTGCTTTTGAATGTACAGTATTAAAATAACAAGAGACAAAGAAAAAAGTGACACTATTAGTATTGTACTTAATCAATGGAGACAGTCTTGTTATTGTATTGGTCACATTTCTAATTACGTCCATCTCGTTAAATTATAACAAAACTAAATGTTTACCCTAACGATCTACGCTAACACTATTTCGCTAATTACTCAATGAAACAATACTAAAGCTAAGTTATTTGGCATAGTATGAACTATACATTCGAGTCTAAAGTAAGGTAATTTTTTAATATATTACTATGAAATATTCTCGAAGGCTTATTTAAATGCATAATTATTTATTAATAGATACGTTACGTCTAGCACAATGGGTTTGTTTCTCATGCGTAAAAACACATTTGAAATACATTTAGCTACTAAAATATAAGCAGCAGTCTTTGGCGTGGATTCATTGAAGGTCACAAGTTACAACACTAAACTTCAAGTGATTATTCATAGTCTATTCTTCATTACATAATTCTATTCTATCGGCTACTTTGAGCCGATGTAGTTGACTAGGTTTGGCCGTAACGTTAGTGACAGGTGGCATATTTTCGCAGTTAAGCGTGCTGCGCGCGACCCAAATGAATAAAAAACGCAACTCTGTCGGCGCTTCTCTCTCCGCATTTGTTACACATGAAAGGATCATTGTACCCATGGAATCCCATATGGATGGTATGCATTGTGAGATCTCCGAAGGTAATGTCGCAGTATTGGCACGTGTATGTGTTTGTTGTTGTCGTCATAGACACATCAGCTGAGGTGTCGGACTCCGAATCTGATGGCTCCTGTTCCGTCATTTTGTTGTCTTCGTGCTGCATCCGAAGTGCTGCAGGCTGCAGTTTAAATGCACGGCCTTTTCTTCTGTTCTTCGAAGCTGTCGTAGGCGTCATCGGCGTTGGGCGCTCCGACGGAGGCGGAGACCCGGCTTCGCTAGTTTTTGCATTAGTGAGGTCGAGGGCGTCATTAGACTGGATTGGAGATTGAGTGCGAGCTGTTGGCGTGTGGGGTAAGCTGGCCGGCGATTTGGTTGGCGGCGAAGTTACACCTGACTCTGAAGTTCGTTCGCCGTAAGACAAGCGCTGGTGCAAAATAGATTGAGGTGATTGTACCGGTTGTAATTTCTCAATAGCATCGAGGCTAGGAGAAGTCCTGGTGGGTTCGTGGTTGTTATTGGGTGGGAACAAAAATGAATGGGGCAAAAGAGGCGGCAAATAAGGCAGATTAACCGGGAAATGATTCCCGAAGAGTGGGTGTGTAGGCGGAGGTGGTTGAGGCTGAGTATGGTTATTCATGTTCATCATAGGAGATTGGTCAAACATTTTGTTCATTGGCTTCTGTTTGGGCCCGCGACGAGTCCCATACACATCAATGATAGGTAATGGATTAGGTGTGCCGTCTATGTTCAACACCATGGCGGGGGTGTGTTGATATTTGCGAAGGTGAAGCTTGAGAGAATGGCAATACTTGGTTGCATAGTTGCAATCTGCGCACCGATATTGATATACGTTTGAATGTGATTTAAGGTGAGAATTTAGCATGGATTTATTGACACATGAGTACGAACATTGAGTGCATTGGAATGGCTTGGAGCCCATGTGGTTTCGCATGTGGTATTCGAGGTGGTGCTTGTATTCAGTTACGAACGGACACTTTCGGCAGCACAACATCTTTTCTGGTTTGATGTGTTCCTTACTGTGCTCCCAAAAACTAAGTTTCGTTACTGCAACGAATTCACACTGTTTGCATTTGAATGTTTTGACCTTGCCGTGTGAGTTTACTGCGGGTACTCGTAGCCCGGGTTCTTCGTCGAAATCATCGTCCATTCCGGATCCATCACGACCATCTTCTGGGTCCTGTTTGTTTTGGTTCTCAAATCCAGAATCGTGAAAACGGTCATAAGCACGTCTCCCGGGGGAAGATGGTGTTGTCGGTGGAGATTTTGGTGGAGTAGCGTCCGCGCGTACTAACGGTGTTGATACATGCGGAGGTGGTGCTAGAGATCTTGGTGAATATGATGATTCATATCCTGGAGACGGATCACGGTCATCGGCGGGGCGTCCCTCGAATCCAGGAGGTGTAAGCAAACTATACGGTAGGCCATTGCGACAAGCGTCCAAGTGCATTCCGAGATTCGCTTTTGCTTTCAGAGGCATGGAGTCATAGTAAGGTGCCGGTTCACCGGAGCTGCCGACACTCCGTGGAGAGTGTCCATTGGAGTCTTTACTTGAAGATGAGGGTGAGGCACTGTGAAACCCTTCCGAATAAAACCCGCTCGTCTGTTCCTTCGAAAAGCTTCCGTCTTCCATCGGCTCCGATTTCTAAAAAGAAGAAGCTCAATGTAGCACGATTGTTGACCCAATAGTTAAGAGGATTAAATTAAGTAATGATTGACGGCGTTGTTAAAGGGAAAAGTATACAAATAAATGCAACAAAGATTATATTGTAAGACCCTTAATGCGATCAATTAATAACAAGGATATTAGCGCATGGTTACCTATTAGCGACGGCCTATTTGATGTTGTTGTTTTGAGTCTTGGTAGCAAATATGTTTTTAATGAAATCACGTATCTACATAAAAAAATGTTTGATAGTGCTGATTCTGGCTTCTCTGTATTATTTAGGTTATAATATGTTTACAAAAAGATGTGTTCTCTTCAATTAATAACAATGGCTTTAAAATTGCTAAGCGCGTAGATTTCATGGGTCAAAATAAGGACATTTATATGTTGGAAAAACAAAGATGAATAATTAAAATTAAACTATTTATTTAACCCTTTTTTACTGAAATTATTAAAATCTTATGAAATAAGTTGCACCTAAGTCGCATGTAGGTATCTAAATCTAAATTACCTTAGGCATGTGTACGTACATGCATCTTAACTGCACTATTTTTACTTGTAACTTGCTCACGTATCGATATTATTATGAGGATAACTGTAATTGGCATTGTAATACATAAGAACAGAAATTGTATTTAGAAACAATGCTGTTGGTATCCCAATAAATAAATACCTAAGGGTCGTCGTAATCATTTGATTTGTCTATACTCAAAATTAACAGAGAACAACGCTACAGTGTTATTAAGATACGAGGTATGTAGTACGTTAATAACTAAATTCGTAATACTTACAATAGTCGGTGGTTGTAAGATGGAGCCCCAGGAAGTGGCGTGGGAGTGCGCGGGCGGCATGCCTGCGGGCGAAGCACAGCTTAACATACCTGTAGCAAGACAAACTTACTTTAATTCATCCGGAAAATATGACAAAGTTAGGTTTTTTAAACTTAAGCTAGAATTTTCAATATATTTTATAATGTAATTGTATACAGTGATGTATAATAAATCTTTATTTTATTGTTTTTTGCAAAGAAACTGTTCGAGTTTATGAAGAGTATATAGGTACGTCATTTATCGAAAATATTTACGTCCATATTGTAAAAATATATATAAACTTACGTCTTTTAGCGAAAATGTTTAAGTTCGTTTTATGTCTACGTCTTTTAGGGAAAATATTGCTAATTTAGAAAATGCAAACAAATAAATAAACGTCGATAGATCAAGTCCGAGTTAGTGTTGGATGGTTGGTTTTCAAATTTCTGATACCTACCTAGGGAATTTTAAAGTTAACTTTGGTTTGCTTAGTGTGGCTTTAGTACCTAACTATTTTTAGGTTAGCCAGACCTTCGTTTACTACAGGGTAACTGTTTAATATGAGTATAAATTATCTCGTGGGCCGACTCATGGGAAACTTAAATTTCAATAGTGAAAGTTATTTCAAAACGGCTTTTTAACTGTTTAAGCCGGTTTTATTGTTAAAAATCGGGACCCTATAATGTAGCAAAACATTATTAAAACATTACAGTGTCATAATTTTAATAGGTACCTATATCGGGCTGTAAAACTAGCGTTAATCCGTTTCGGTAGTTTATTTTTACTGATGAAACGGTTTTTACTTGAGGATTAACTGATAAGGATGTTTAGCGGCTCCTGTGCTGTAAAGTGCTAAGCCTTGCGGTACTTATTACTTTTATAGAGGTAAATATGTCGGGGCGGGCAGTTTATTTAAGACGTTTTTATTATAAGGATTTAGAAAATTACTGTTTTAAACAGTAGCAAATGAAAAAATCTTTCTTAACTTAAAGCATGGTAGGTAATAGCTATGATGATAAATTATTACTAAGAAACCGAGTCAGAAAAAAACTCTGAAGTTAATTTAAATTTAGACTATTCCTATAAGTAGGTAGGTATTTAATTTTATGTATCTACCACTATTCTTTAAAATATTTAATTATCGTGCCAAAAAAACTATCATACGATTAAAATTTATAATACTTATAGATAATAGTATTCCACAGTTATCTTTAATAGCTTAGCTTTAATAATTTATTCAGATAAACAAAAATTTTCAGTTTAAAAATACAATTGAAATAAAAAAACTAAATAGTTAGGTAACTATCAGCGTTAATTATTTATTGTCCGATTTTTTTATTTACTTAAAATAATTAATTAGTTTTTTCATTTTTAGTTTTCATAAAAAAAAACAGAAGAAGCTAATTAATCTTTAAATTAGTTTTCAGTTTTTCCGTGCGTTTAGGTTATAATTGAATATTTATAATTTATTAATAGTTTTAGTAGATAATAAGGTTATTTTCTGCTTCTTAATTTTGTAATTGGTAAAATAGATAAAATTAAATAATATACATTGGCGGGGGGCTTAAATCAATACAATTACGGAAGGTTAATATGTAGGTATAAGTATGAAAATCATGTTTTAAGGAAAAAAAACGCACCTAACTACCATATACGTAAAATGAAAAAGATTAATGTGCAAGGGGCATCTACCCTCAATTGTCCAAGCTAACCACTTCTACCTATTAGTGCACCCTGCTGAACAACGGGCTAGGGATCTGAACAAACTCTTGCTGTTCCAGGGTTACCACCCAGCAGACCGAGACGGACAAAATGTAATCAGAATTACAGATTAAAATTAAATCTGGCGGCCCAGAAATACTCCCGTGGTCCGTGAGCGCCGTTAAAGAGTAGGTTACGGCGTTTTTCACGGGGACACTCCCGTCCCTCCAGATTTAATCATAACCCGTAGGTAAACATGATTGATTATATTCTGCGTATTTTACATCCGACTGCATAAGTAGCTAGGTACTAAGTTCCTTTAAATTGGCCGCGACTTTCTCACGTGTCTGGAAAGCCAGAAATAATACGGGTTCGGTACTTCCATTTTGGCTGACCATGGTAGTCCTTTGGTATCACTTATATTAATTACTTTAAGGTGATTCGTCTGCTAGTTTATCGGTTATTTACATAAAAAATAATGTTTATTGACTAAAAATAATGAAGAACTAGGTATTCTTTAATATCATAAAACATTAACCATATCCAAGGAAACGTAAGTACGTAGCTGTGCAATGAAATTCAGCATTTTAATAATAACTGTCACACAAAATTGCAACATAATTATTTCTACTTATAAGTAAGTATTTATCTGGTTCTTGCAAAACGGACATGCATTTAACAAATTAATTCGTGTGTGCGAAATTGGCTATATTGCAAATTGTTTAAAATGTTCAACAACATGTCACGTAGAAGACGCTGTCGTCATTGTAATTAATTGTTGCAATCAATCAACTATTAGTTACATATACATTTTATCACCAAAGGTTACCGGCGGCTATTAAGGGCGGTATATTTTATTGTTGTAATTCGATTTTTAATTACGTCGATTAGTACCGGTCGCTTTGATATTCCTTCCTTAAAACACATTAACAATTGATAAGCTTTAAACGTAATAAGGTTAAATTAATTAATTTGCTAAGCAGAACAACAAATTAATTTAGATTATATCACTTAAAAATTAAAGTAAATTAATACGATAGTACAGAAGTGTGTAATTTATGTAAATTAAAAATATTCCATACTTTATTCACAAAACAATAATAATTATTTTAAAACATGATAGGTAATAAGCATAACTCATATAAGATATGGTAGGATAAGGTAGTAGTAAGTCATATAATACCATTTGTAATATTGAAATAAAATTAAAATAATAATAATAATATAATTATGAATATACATAGTCTTACCTTCCCCTATAAAAATCTCTGGATACAGAAGTCACACCACTGATATTAATTTCATTTATCAAATTCACAAAATTAAAGTCAATACAGTTTATCCACAAAAAGTTTTAAACGAGAACACGTAAAAGCTTAGATGTTTTTTTAAGACAACCCTTCGATCCGGTGGCCGAAAGCGGTCTGCCCGCTGTCGCCTCTCAGAGAATACTGAAAAAAATCTGTCAATTTTTATGCCCCAAACATCGATAAATGTATTCTACTTTTGAAGGCGACGAGTTTTCTAGCGCGAGCGGGATACGTTCACCCGCCGATACGTTCGTCCCTCTCTTACCCCCACAGCCTATTTTTACTCGAACCAATGCGCATTCAGCTACCGTGGGTGGGGGAGTTATTAAGTAATTGTTTATACGATATTAATAATAAAAAATAACAAACTTCGCCGGCAGATATTATACGGCAGAAGCGTCCTATCGTACCTATCGGATATTCGGCAATAAATTGGGGAGTTCGCACGCAAATCATATTGTGTTACGATAATGCGATTCTTATGTTTGTTTATTACCATTAGTATTGTAATAGGCTTTGTTATTACTTTCCACAATATCTATTAGACTGTAATATTAATAAAATTATAGTAGTTTATCTCTAAATATAACCGGCCTCATTGTTATACAATAACAATAAGTTACACAAGTACAAATAGGTACTTACCTACCTACAAGAGAATATAATCTTCGTACCTTCTATGTAGAACTCCCCTATTAACAAGCTAAAATAATTTTGAAGGGGCCAAAAAGTTCAACAGATAAAAAATAGCAGGCAGGCGTTACGAGGGGCGTAGAGCTTTTTACCGCGAGAACTCAGCCAATCAGAGAGTCGCGTTTAAAAAAGGAATGATCGTCGTATTTTTTTCGCATCTACGTGCATGCAGCCAATCAAAGGGATTATATACATATATTAACTTTATATGAATAAGATTCAGTGAAAACTCTTTTTTATACCATTAGTATACCTACGTAAGTTAGTAAATACGAATTAATTTGAATGCTTTAATCTTTACTAAATCAATAATCTATATTAAGGCACAACGGTTACCACGCCAGACCTCTGCCGCCGTTGGTAGAGTCATAGGTAGAGTCCTGAGTTCGATTCCAAGCGAGGCGAAAACTTAAATGATGATTTTTAATTTCTGTTCTTAGTTTGGGTTCGTTCCTACATGGCAAACACGACGACGTTGTCTTTTTTAGCAAGTTAATCAGCACCCAATACTCAAGGCACTGAGTACCTACATACTTACCTACCTTCCTGCCAAAACAACATATTTTTTACACTTGATTATGAAATATTTATGCAGTTTTATTTTATTTGTACAACGATACTTACACCGTTTCTGCGATGTTGAAGGCGTCATCCCGCTTAATTTTAATAATACCTATCGGCCCGTCCCGGCTTTGCATGAGTAGAATACCTATTTGTCAGTTATTTTCTCGCTCAAGATTCCTACCTACAATACATATACATTTCATGTAAACAAAAGAGAAAACATAGCAAATAGCAATGCTAGTACGCTGGGGAAAGAAACCGTCAGCTCTGAAATCACATGTGAATCCTTTTGTTTTATTATTATACTAAAAAGATAACGGGCATCAGAACAACACGAGCCAAGAGTTTCGCCTTCAAATATTTTTGAAAACTATTAGGTAAGTTATCGCAGTACCTACCTACCTATCTTCTTTTTGTAATTTTACTTATTTAATTCATTAGCATATTTTAAGCGCTTACAGCTCAGGGCCTATAGGTATAAGTAGATAATATTTGAAAATGCTATCACGTATCTAGGTCCATTATTTTCTACGGCAGCCACTTTGATATCTTTAATTGTTTGAGTAATGCCTTAGATTAGATGCTCACGTTCCCGATAGATTTTACAAAAAAATTCTTTCAAAGCAAAAAATAATTATTCAATTTTGTGCAGCCGTTTGCACCTGACGCGCTTCCTTACTTACTATTTGCGATCCATTTTAATTAAATGTAGATTGATTTTAATACATTTTGTTTTTCGTTTTGCTGTGTCTGTTTGGTACAAAAGGATTTGGTATTCGATTTTTTTTATATTCTACATGGTTCTGTTTGCCGGCGTCTGAAACCTTGAAGTTATTTTTAAAATAATTGAGTTCAGACAGACTTTGTAGTCATAGCAATTAAGTATTTAGTCACGCGGCAGTATAACGCATATGGTTAAAAAAATGTTCATATTTTTCATAAAGGCATATTAATATTTTATTTTTCAAGAAATTTCACCAACAACAACCATTTGAAAAAAGAAAACGCTTACCTATTTACTATCTGACCCAAGCATCAATCATAAAACTTTGAAATCATACTTAGTTTCACTACACGTTAAAACAATTAAACGTATCGAATTTTTACCATTAGGTAGATATGGTTTAAAATAGCAAAGGATATCACTAATTTCTTTCGCCGTCCCCACTTACCATTAGGTACCAACAAGCGTCTGGAAAGCTTGTGTGTCAATGCTGCCCATCGCAATCATAGGTTAACAGCACAGGGATTCAACAGGATACTTCGCTGCTCTATTCCTCCTGCACATTAATGATTTGCCCATGATAGCACAGACGTTGAAAAGTCAGACTTTCTGTCTAGTATACTGTATTCTGTACCTAGGTACGTACATTTTGAAGGTGGGCGCGGGTCGCTTCGTAATCATTTCTCCACCTCGTTCCGGCACCGTATCATCCGTCGTAAGGCTGGTATCCATCCTTAGGGACGATTCACACATATCAGTGAAGTCACCGTTCCGTCACAGTACCGGCAAATCTTTCATACTTATAGCACTGACACTTCTCAGTGTCAGTGCTGACAATGCCGAGAATGTATGAAAAATTTGCCGGTACTGTGTCGGAAC
>DWJQ01001927.1:0-10277 GCA_018248915.1 Hesperia meskei straton | reverse complement strand
TCAATAAAATGCCAGGGTCGCGGGCTTCAAATATTTTTACATTTTGGGTCGCCAGCCAAAAAGGTTAAGAACCGCTGATCTAGACATTAGATCATCAAAGTACATTTGTATTATATTTATGGGTACCCGCTTTGTCCTACCATTATTTTTTCCTCCTATAATTTGATGAAGCTTGTTTACAAGAGTAGGACGAAAATAGATCATCAGTTAAAAAAGATTATCTTTCTACATAATGAGTAATTAAATGTAGTAATTCTGTAAAATGGCCAATTTAAAGTTTTGGTGTAATTTATTCAATATAGGGTCAAACTGACCCCTGATTTTATTATAAGCTATTTTTGTAGATAAATAAGTTTTGTGTATTTGTGTTAGAATGCAATAAATTTAATTTAATTTTTAAATTGTTGTTTTTATTTAGTACTTACTAGTAATCGCTTTGCTTCGGTAGCCAGTCCCTTAAATTTTTAGGCGTGGCCCCTTTATACTTTAAACTGACATAACTCTATTTTTATTAATAAATCGATTGAAATGTAGCTTACCACAATAAATTAGTGAAAACTGCATCCAAACCGATACTATAGCAGTTGCTTAGATTAGAGCCAGCTAAACAATGGACAAACTCAAAAATATTGTGAGTAAAGTTTAGTTTAGACAGTATTTCAATGTGAGTAAATTCATTGTTTTGGTTCGCTCGCCATAAATAATATGTAGGTACTTAGTACTTCGAATTTTTTTCTTCGTACATAAAAGGAATTTGTTATTTGTGACATGTGCGGTGTGGCCCAAAATATTGTGTTCCGTCCCATGGTCACTTGGTACAAACCAAAATGGCGGCAATTTAGTTACTCACTTGATCATAGGCAAAAACCATTTGCTAGAAAAAAGAAATTAAGAAAAAAACTAGTATAGAAACCAAGTCAGCGCGGCCATTTCGTAGCACCTTCATTGGAGCCATGGCTCCAAACACCGTTCCGCTCCGTAGTATTCGCGTATTATAGTCTCGCGAAAAAAAATTATGACGAATTGTGCTGTTAAATTTTGTCACAAAACTTCCGAAAAGCAAAAGAAATGTAATAACATCACTTTTCACAGGTTAGCTTTCAATAAGTATTTGGGAATCTGTAGTACTGGCCATAAACCTTTCATAGTATGGGTGGCTCATTACAAACATTTTTAATTATTTTAAATACTTACGACAAATTGTTTTTATTAAGTGGATAAGGTCAGTGCCCTATCTGTCCTTCTAAGATTTATTTTAATAAATGAATAATTTAATAATTAAAAAAATAATAATCTCATTACCATATCTGTATACATCAAATTTACTTCGTAATATTTGTAAATTGATTAATTAAAATAAAATAAGACCCCATTTAATATGTCATTGTAGTAACCAAAACCAATTTGTTAGCTAGCAATAGGCGCTTTGCACATGGAGCAACTATTGCAGCAACTGGCAACTCGCTGGCAACTAACTAGCTGTTTACATACATTTCAAGGACTGCGCACACATAGCAACTCGAGTTTCGAGTTTCAGTGATCGTCAACAGTTTTCAGTTGCTATAATCGATGACTCCGTTAGTTCCTAATTGCTGCAACTGGCAATGTTAAATATTATACCGGTTTTTAAAGATGCTGATTTCCGCAACTGTCAATCGCAACGCGTTGGACGATTTCACACCCCTCCTCCCTCTGCAGAAATGCATAGAATGAGCATCTCGCATAAAAGTAAACGTTGTAGTAACTATCAACTTTTTACAGGAAACTTTAATAATGTTGATAGTTACCTCGACTCAAATTGCTCCGTGGGCAAAGCACCATAGATTACATTGACTTCATTAATATTATGATATAACGATGATACTAAATTATCATTATCACAGTTTGGAAACTACTTATATAAACACACAATTTCAAACTTATGTTAAAAATTGCAAAACAAACAACTTTACCCTCTATCACTGCTTCGAAAAAAATATCAGAAAATTATTAATGTGCTAATAAGTAAATAAATGACACAGCTACGAAGAAAAAAATAAAAGTCAGACTTTATTAACGTCATTACAGCCTCATCATCTTTAAGTATTGTCCTGCTATTAAAAACATTATGGCAACCCTTACCATAAACTGCCGGGAGATTTTACGTAATAATCGGGCTGATGTAATTGAGCTATGTGGGCATGGACAAACAAGTACACGGTAATTTGTGGTTGAAACACACTGACTCGGACCACCCATTGGACTGAACTTTAAGCGGCTAGTGCCAGTTCTGAAGATAACCTTGACTTATTATGTGATTTTGCTTCACGTACAGGTTTTCAAGAATTCTAAGTAAACTAAGTGAACGAGGTGAAACGAGCAGAAGTGGACGATAGTTGGATGGATGACCGTTGAATGCAAAAAATATCAGTTTCATTAAGATTTATATTCCATACACACTGATATCTGCTGATTGCTTATGAAATACTTTATGACGTACTAAATAATTGATACAAGAAGTGGCATAGAATACGGAAATGTGTACAGAATACCTCACTTATAATAAAAATAAACAGTAATGTTTATAGTCGCTGAAACCATACAAAGAAACGACAAAAAAGGCAAAGAGGTTTAATTTCTTATTTAAAACTTTTTAAATATTCAGCATTTATAAGCGAAGTAGCTGCTGCTTTTCGTGTGTTGTCATTTTTTTGGTATGTTATTACAGGGCCAAAGTTTGGTGCTGTGACTCGTTATTTCACACCCTACTTAAGGTCCTACAGAACAGTATGCATTATTAAATAAAATATTACGAAGGTTTATACGTCCAAGATGAGTTTGTAGGGTTCTGTATCGAAAAGGTGTCAAATAGAACCATAATAATATGCCCTAAGTTTTCTGTCTGTAGGCACGTCTCAAAGCTACATGTTTATAGGGACGTGAAATGAGTAAACACCTGAGAGTTTTATAGCATGCGTATAAAAAGTGCAAAAAATTAGATTCCAAAGGGGATTAAAAAACTAGATTTAAAAAATGGGAGTTTTTAAGTTCCTATGGGATGGGGAAATGGGAACTACTAAATAATTAGAGACAGGTAATTATCGACTGTGGTAGGTACAGAACCCTAGGTGTGTTTGACTCACTCTAAAACAGTTTTTCCAATCAAAGTTAAGTTGACAACATTTTCTTTTCAGCGATGTTTTCCAACTTTCTGGTTAAAGTATTTAGTTCGTAATTGAATTTGATTTATTATCAAAGCAGAGAAAAAAAAAACTTTAATAAATAGAAATTTATTATTATGACAACGGATTTCAATGAATTAAGTAATGTTATTTTGTAGTTTTAACAAATAGAATTAAAAAATTTGGTAAAGTATGGTTGCTTACAATATAGTAGCTACCTTTCACTTCTAGTGTTTCGATAATGGCTAGTGATTATAAGGTACCTTATACCCAGGATATAAAATCTGTCATTTTTCATGTTGTGTATTGTAGCCCAATTTATAAGGACATAAGAAATTCTTTATAACTGTAACGTATATTTTAAGTTCTGTGTGTCTATAGGTATGTTGTTATTTGACTACAACCCTTTTGCATCAATGGTTAATATAGTTTTATGACCTCAATCCTCACTTGACCAGCATAGTAAACTACTTAATTACATGCACCCCTCATATTGCAAATGGCGCCCTGACACTAGCTGTGGGACAGTTGGGTTACGATGATAGCCTATTCAGCCTTATCTTGAAGAATGAGTTTATTTGTCGAATACCCACTAATATTTACTTACTGGACTATTTACTAACAAGAACTAACTGGAGTAACTACCACTAGCAGACCCTGCCTTAGTCTTCATACTTAATAACAAACTAAGGTTTAAGAATCTTTATTTCTCAGAAGATTATTACAATCACTTATTGAGAAACATAAATAAACATATTTATAACTTACATTAAAATTACAAGATTCGATGAGCGTATACACAATAAAAACACTTCATTAAAATGTTCAATGAAAAGTGACTCAACTGACTCGGTATTATCGTCAGTTATAAGAGGCCGGTTCCACCATATTATACCACTTGCGTTAACTACGAGTTATCTTATTGTTCGAGCTCAGATACTTTATGCATAATGCAATTATATTTAGAGGTGATTTTTTTTATATTTTTATTTTATTTATGTTTAAATGAATTTTAATAATTAAAAAAAATTCTTTATTTATATAACTTTTGCTACATTGACTTAGTTACCATCACCAATTAATTTTACCATCTATGGTACAGTCGTTTGAGGCATTTACTTTCATATTAATGAATTTAAGTAGGTAGATACATTAATCGTATAAAGCTGCTTGTGTTCGAATTTACATTAAAATACTGCTAATTCGTGATTATTAATTCATTTGATGCTATTTGGTCATATTATTCTACAGTTAAATCTTTTAACGTGATTTGCTGACTATAATCGCATGTCAATCGGGTAATTTTTGCCTTCAAAATGTAATATATTATTTTTCACACGGAAGCCTAAGATTACTACTATTTATATAAAGACTTGACATAATATAGACATCTCTGTATCACATTGTTTCTCTCCTATCTCCATCGACTGTTCAGAGTGAGGTCAATATTTAAACAAACAAAAAGATAATAAATAATTAACGTAACATCTTTTCCTGAAGCGCTCGTAGCTCAGCCATTGCCCCAGTCAGGGCTATTAGGTAGGTATACCTACCTAACGGAGGTTCAGCTATCTCTTTAGGCCTCCTCAGATATGAGGAGAAACTTAGGTTCAGTAGAAAAATGGTCGAGGATTGAAGCCATCTATTTCCTTTGGAAGAAATAAGTATCCTTTATTTATTTATTCCTAAGTTATGGTTCAAGCATGCTTATTACATGTTGGTTACTTCGCAGCAAATCACACAGACTGAAAATACAAACTTTCAACCATTCGTCTGGAGTTCTGAACTTATAACTCCGTCAAGATTTATCTTTTTGGCCTGGAGGCTGTAGTTGCTAGATACTGTCGCTAGTCACTAAAAATGAGACGTCCTATTTCTCAAAACCAACATTAACTTATGAAGGATTTAAAATTATTCCTTTCCATACTTATAATATATATCAACGTAAAGTATTATATTGTGATGAAATATTCGTATATTTAAGAACTATCGCCGACATAAATCCAAAGAAGAGCACTAGATTTTATACTATCTACGGTCCGCGGTCGGTACCTTTGAAGTGAGAGGATGAAAAAGGTGAGCAAGACGGTATTACACGCGAACGCTCGTATATATAACTTTCTGATGGTGCCTTTGTACGTATGAAGAGCCCTTATGTGGCCCTTGGCTCAAAAAGTATGCCCATGAGTGGCCCTTGGTCAGCAAAGGGACGTCACACAATGTCGGTACAACATCTATCCATCCCCTTCTGAAAAGAGTCCGAAGATCCTTCACGCCTTTGTGACTTCTTTTTCAATATCTTGACCATGACAATCGATACGTACTAGTACTTACCTATGTATGTCAATCCTGGTTTGTAATTGTACTCATATGAATTCCCAATCTATACATATAATAATAGCGTAGAAAAGTCGTGCCTTTTTTTGCGAAATTGACAAAACAGCATATTAAGGCGGGTTAAGAAACAGAATTAGAACATAAATCTAAAAAAATTAAAAATTAAAAAAAAGTTTGTCTGCTTGCGCGCGCTAATCTCCGGATTGGCTGAACGGATTCTCATGGGACTTTCACGTGAAGATTGCGAAAATTCCTGAGCAACAATTATTTTTATCCCGAAATTCCCGCGGGATCAGGATTTACGCGGGAAATACTCCTATGCGCAAAGTTGTGGGCTTAAATTTTTATGGAACTTTCACTGGGAGTTAGAGCAGATTCTGGAGCACACATATAGGCTACTTTTTATCCCGCAATTCCGGCAAGATCAGGGTTCACGTGGGAAAATTTTTATTGTGGCTTAAATTTTTATTTGATTTTTATTGGGAGATAGAGGAGGTTCTGGAGCATTATACAGGCTACTTTTTGTTCCTGACTTCTCGCGGGATCGGGATTTACGCGGAAACTCCTATGAAAGAATGAAGTCGCAGGCTCATTTATATCTATATATTTATAACAACAACAAACCAAATTAAAAAAAATTGAAAAAAATCTAAGACGGTTAAGATGTGATTGAAAAATATTAATAATAGTTGCAGCGTTTCCTGTACCTAAACTGTAACTATAACATCTACATATGTATCAACTTGCACCAATTAAAGTAAAACCCATTACTGAAACCGCATTTTCTATTATATCGGTAAATATGAGAGCTCAGCTTGGAATGAGAATATGACATAGTAAAAATCAACTATTCTTATGTGTTTAGTAATATTTAGCCCACTATTTATCTCAGAACTCTCACGGGGTCGGGATTCACGCAGGAAAAACTTTGTGATACACTGAGTTCCACGCGGGCAGAGTCGCGGTAACTAATAAAGTAACTAATAAAGTTGCATTATCACCATTACCGACGTTCAGTTAAAGTAACTAATTTGTTCAGCTGATTATTTGTATTAATTAGTTGTTTTAATTTTTTTAGCTTTGCTTAAACAGGCAATAGCTTATATTTACATTTTATACACGAATATTTCGTTTAGTGACTAAGAAAACTCTCAAATGAGCTGATGATCACAGAGCGCCCGAACAGATCTTAAATACGTCAAACATACAGACACATAGACAGACAAACAGGTTAAACTTATAATATCCTTCTTATTTCGTCGGGGCCGTCGGGGGTTATAAAATGATCCTGCGTTGTTTTCTTAACCTTACGTTACACGAATATCTGCTCAGAAGGTGGTAAGCAAAGTGTTGGCTACACGCCAATATGTAGTAAACCAGCCGGTCTGGCAGCACACTGATTAACCCTGTGCTGCGGTACGCGAACACTGTCCGAACCCTAATGGAATAGTATATACAGAGTGAAACCATCCAATGTACCGATAATTGCCTCCACATTATTAACATAAAAAATAAGGACTTTATTATGATATAAGATGTAATTATTTGAACGATGTAAATATATAAATATTTTAAGATATAAATATTTAAATATTTTAACATGAAGACATTGTTAAAATCTGGTTGATATAATGAAATCGTAATATAATCGTATATTTCTCAATATATTATATGGTAGAAAGGAATGTTATAGTATCGGATAATTCAGATGAAATCGGATCATGGCAGCGTTAGCCCGTGTTTCTACTAAATAAAGTTCAAATGGAACGTAATAGATGTTTATTGCAGAAGTTGTCTACGCACTTTGGCGGAATTAATCTGTATCGGAAATTACTATGCCGCTAGGTTCTGTTCTATTGTTGCCTCGAAAAACAACAAATTCGATACATTACCTAAAACGGTAAACTACCCAAAACATACAATTTTTTTATACAGATATACAGGAGGCAAAGAAAGTTATGTATTCCGTTTCGCGCTGCGCGTATCGGGTGAGATGACGTCTTGATTTGTGCGTAATACGTTATTACGACTTTCGGTAAGTAAAATTAAATATCATTATTTTTGTTTGATATGTATTCATTATTATAAACCTAGAAATAGTGCAAGCAGACAATCGTAGAATTTTTTTACAAATGGGAGTTCAATAATAAGAACAAAAAAATTAAGTACGTACCAATTTCAGTAGGTATTCGTGGCCACCCAGATACAACTAGAATAAGGCCTTAAAGTGACTGTTCCAATGTTCTTTTATGTAGGAATTACTACAAGAAAATGTATGGCCCATGTTCTACGTTTACAAATTTATACCTATCTTTCAAGCTTATTCCAATATTTAAACTTTGACTTTCACTTTGAAAGGTAACTAAACTATCGCTGAAGCGTCGAATGTATGGGTGCCCACTTAAATATTTATTTTATTCTGTTTTTTAGTATTTGTTGTTGTAGCGGCAACAGAAAAACATCATCTGTGAAAATTTCAACGGTGTAACTATAACGGTTCATGAGATACAGCTTGGTGACAGACGGACGGACGGACGGACAGCGAAGTCTCAGTAATAGCTATGGTAATAGGGTCCCGTTTTACCCTTTGGGTACGGAACCCTAATAATATACGCCTATACTTCGTGGCTCGTTTTAAGGCTGTGTTTTTGTAAGGTCAGTCGGCCTGTGTGAAAACTGATGTAACAGTCATGTGGAATGACTAAACTTCTTCAACGATATACAAATGTGTTAACTTGATATTTGTTATGATGCTATGTGTCACTTATTCAATCAATTGTTTTTATGTTTTATAAGTTTGATTGTAAGATGTCGTCTCAAGCCACCATGAACATTAGAAATTTCAGCGCTCGACGGTGTGCCGCTATCCAAACAAACAAAATGTTAAATCCCAAAATCACTCTGGATGGACACTAATTAAAGTCTTAACAGCATCTAACAGGTGTAACTACCACTAACCATTTCTGTCGCACCATATTATTTACCACACCTGGACAAACTGACCAACTCGCATTACATATTAGTATCACCTTGAACTAATTAACAGTCCTAATATGAAGATGAAATAATATGAAGAACAAGAATTGTGCCGCATGCTGGTTTAAGCCTTCGAAAACAAACTAAATACGTTTATTTTAAATGTACCTACCGACAATAACAATAACTTAAGTTACACGTAAAGCAAATAAAATGTGACCACAGTATATGTAGAATAGTTTTATCCATCTACTTTTCGTGCCTTTTCTGTGCACGTATCAGATGGCACTATTTATATCTCCTTTAAATATTCCACCAAGCCTGCTATTTTTATCTTAATAAATTGTATAAAGATAGGAAAGCCTAAAAATTAAAAAAATGAACATACATAAATTACATTTCCATTAGCAAATTGCGAAAAATCTTGTTCATAATTCCGGGCTATGACTACAAAATGTTTGTAGACAGACCAGTTCCAAAGAATGACACTCGGGGCCTGATACAGCCGCGGTCTTGTTAGATAAATAGGTCAGTTGGTTTGTATGCCGCGAATGGCAGAGGCTTAGCCATTTGCAGAATAGTCGGTGCAACCGTGTAATGTTCATACAACGAAATTATGGTTATGGTTAATGGTTATCCCAATAAAGCTATTCTGTAAAACAACAACAAAATCCTTTTTATTGTATGTACACCAAAGTGTTACATGAACACAACGCGACACAATATCACACAGAGATGAGTACAACGGGCGGTCCTGCGATCTCCTCCAGAAAACTTAGTAAGCTAAGGTAGGTAGGGTAGGGTGAACAATGGAGCCTATACAAATTTATTTGTTCATCAGCAGTTAGTAAATAGGGTAGTTATAAGTCCCCGTGCTTCACCCAGGTGGAGAGCCTAGGTGAAGCACGGGTCCGGACTCGATAGAAGAGTAAGCAAAACTGTTTTAAATTACTTATTATTAAAACACACATACACAAGAGTGTAAGTTCCTCCATCCATCAACACGCTAACAAGAAAATGAGAAGGGCATTGCCAACAAGGCTTTAGATTCGTCATATTAATTGACGTATAGCTACTACATCTTAGTTATATTAGCTTATTATTTTTGTAACAATAAAAGCTAACGATAGGATTTATTTAGCGCTTACTTCTTTACTAGCTAAGTTATATAGTCTGTCGACAGGGGTTTATACTTAGCTTAAGTTTTTCTAGCTTAGAATAGTGCGATAGCACTGTTAATGGATTATTGATGAGCTTTAGAAAGTATTTTTAATTAGTGGAAGATAGCTACGTAAGTATTATCATAATTAAAGTATTGAGTACTCTGATCAATTGATTAATATTGACTCAAGTTATGGAGTACCATTAAACATCAGTGGTTTGATTTTCTCGATTATTATTGTCACAAACATACAAATTGAAATAAATAAATTGAATAAAAACTATTCTGAGGTATTCTCGGAGAGCTATGACATTGAGTTCTTCGAAAGGGCTAATAATAAAGGCCCGTGTAGATTTTCATCAGCCTCTAAATCTAAAGCGTTGAACATACTAAAACAATACTTGTTACAAAGGGTTAATGAGTTTTCCATTTGAAAGACGGGAATAAGCCAATGCTTTTACGTTAATTTCTCTCATTCGAATCCCGAACAGCGGTAATCGAAGAATTCAGGACGATCGCAAGTGCTTTACTGCTATTATAGTAGAACGGATACTCACTTATTCAATGTTGCGGCAGAGTACCGTAACAATGGTATGTTAAAATCAGTTAAAATTGATACGTAATAAACATAACTTTGCCTT
>DWJQ01001926.1:0-10277 GCA_018248915.1 Hesperia meskei straton | reverse complement strand
AACGGAAATTTAAACTCATCATTCAAATTGCCGCCTCGCTGGGAATCGAACCCAGGACCCTCGGAACAGCGATCCGGTGTGATAACCATTGCGCCATTCGGGTCATGTATAGTGCTGAATTGTAATAAGTGTACAGGATTTAATGTTACCCCAGACTAGACTCAACAGTAATTAATATGTAAAAAATTAGCACTTATTTCAGGTACACTTTAAACTGCAATGTTTAATTTACATAATTAAATAACAATTTTACACATTTCGCTGAACTCATGAAACAATTATGGATTTAAAATTATATTTGTTCCAAAAATTTTACATAGGTATGTAATTAATATGGAAAAAAATTAGCACTTATATCAGGAAGACTTTAAACTGTTATGTTTAATTTACATAATTAAATAACAATTTTAAACATTTCGCTAAACTCATAAAACAATTAAGGATTTAAAAATATATTTGTTCCAAAAATTTTACATAATTTTTATTATAAAGCTACTTACAATTTCCATTATCGCCTGATCCAGTGCCTTGTAGATTAACGAACTTTAGACCCACAAAAAACAAAAGATAGACACTTAATGTTCTCATTTTTTTATTAATTATCTACGTATACAGATAAAAAAATTAGACAATGGCACCCATCGGTTTCCCGCGATTTTTTTTGTCTGTAGGTACTTTACTTCACACACTGAACTTTTTTAATTCTACTGGATAATCTCGATTTGCGCGCGGTTTCTTCGCATACGACCAAAAGCGTCTTATGTGCGAATTATACGCGCGCCAACTGACTGATCTGACGCGGATGAGAGTTATTTTTAATATTGCTGTGCAAGATATACAACCTACAAACTTGGTACAACCTTTGAATAATGGAAGCAAAACACAGCCTGTTTACAAAAATAAAAAAGCTACCCATCCATGCTGTTTTATTTCAACCGTGGCGAACATATCAACCGGTTTAATAGGTATAAATAAACAGTCCTCGATTCGCTTCGGGAAATTATTTTTACAATATTATTACAATTTTATTATTTTAAAATGCCAGACAACCGCCGTAAAAAGTCAGCCGCCAAACGAGTCGTGTTGCAGTGCAGTTCGACCAAAGAAGGGAAAGAAAAGAAAGAAAAACATATCTATTTTTGCATAGGTATGTGCTTTTCAATAGGTATTCCCACTCCTCAGACTACCTAGTCATGGTACGGTTTGAAATATTACTTAAAAAAACAATGATAATAGATAATAAGTAAGTATGTATTGAAATGTAAGTACCTATCTATGTTTCAATTTTCAAATAATTTTTGTTTATGGAGTTACTTATTGACGAAATTAAGCAACACTAACCTAGTCAAACTTGCATTTGGTTAATGTATTCAGGTAGGTACATACCATGGTACACACATACCTATTTCAATTTCATATTAATTTAATTATAGTTAGAGGTCTGTAGAAAACCGGTTTCACAACATTTGTTGCGCAATGGAAACCCGAAACGTCTTCACTTTGTTACGAAAGGTCTACATGCAAATAGGTATAAAAGGTAAATCGAAATTATGTTAACTTATATACCTTTTTATGGAATTAAGATAGCAAACGAGCAAAAACGTCCTATGGAACGTTTTCCAAGTGGGACGTTTTGCCCAAAGCCTCGCAGGCCTCGCAGCACCACCTTCCGCTGCTGCCCATGACAACTGTGACCGACCCAGAACTAGACTCAATGAGTCCCGTTCTAATTCGGTCACAGATGCGTTGCTTCCCCTGAGGACTGAGATGATCGCCTCTAAAAAAGTGTAACCGGCTCCACACCTTCCTATCCGGAACACAATTGTTCTTAAACAATAATCAGCAGGTATGGACTGATGAGGTGGGGGTAGAAGAGGATAGACTTCCAAATGTTTCTATCTAGTGTCTTAAAGACTCTAACAGGCTTGCGAGCAGACAATCATCTAAAAGAGGAAGATAAAATTTATAATATAGAAAGTAGGGAAAATGAATGTTGGGGATATTGACATTTTATTCACTGGGGTTGGCAGTTTATTCAGTGGTCTGGAAGACAGTGACCAAGTATTTTATTCCGAGGTATACAAGCTCTAATCAACTGAAAGTGACCTTCGTATCGACGCTATAATATCTTGCTCGTATGATATTTGACTTCGCATCGATCGGGCATATCGACCTCCGTCTAGACCTCTAGACCCCTTCGAGATCTAGATGTATGATTGCTCGGAAGGCTGTAATGATATGCTCTGTAAATATTCCCTTGAGACTTTGTTAAGGTCTAATGCTCCTTAATAGGAAACTGCAGTCGAATTGGTTCGCTTTGCAGTGCCTAGTTGACACGTTAGTAGTGTTTAGACTAACTTTTTAAAATAAACATTTGTCGAATTGCTTCGCTTTGCAATCGTATGCCTAGTTGACACTTGAGAAGAAATATTTAGAGGAAATTTTTTAAATAAATAAGTATTTATTTTTCACATGTGAACCGGTTGTAATAAAACTCGTTTTTATCTTAGATCTAGCTCAGATGTAGTACAAGACATCAGTGACATGACATGACATCATGGAACATAATAATAATATATTATTTGAGATAAAGTATTGAGTATTTATTTACGTAAAGTTATACTTTAATTTTAATTTCTCCATAGGGTTTATTGAGTTTTTTATCCAATTGATACCCAAAGAAAAAAGTTACTACCGAAAGCAACTACTTAGTTTCTTACATACCTACCTACATAATAATTTATAGGTACTGTAAGTATATGTATGTAATACATAATATATGCATTCGCGATTTCACAGTCCACTTATTAAATTCTGCCAAAGGCATAATGGAGCACAGTACCAGAAACACATAAACGCCGCATATCATTCAATGTCAAGTATATTTTTTAAAACACGGTTAATTTATAAAAGGTATTCGTCCGTAATAATTCTCCTCAGTTATGGAAAATGACACGCGTAAGATAATGGCGTTGGGTGGTCCGAGCAAGGCGCACGCGCAGCCACATGATCACATGATCTTGAACCTCATTAATTTCACCCGGCTTCGCAGATGCAGCATACGATACGGTTTCTATAGGCTCGCCTATAATTTAGTTGCTGGAACGTATGAGTAAGATTAATGCTTCATGTAAGGACATCTGATAAGTCTACATGCAATTGAGTTCTCGACTTTTTTGGCTTGAAAGTTATTAGTGCTTATAAGTGCTGTTTATTTCTTGTCAGATGCTAAAAATTATGAAAACGAGCAACCAATTTTGATTAATCTGAATTTAGTGAGAATGAAAATTAGTTGTGGACAGTCAGGGAAAGGTCAACTAGATAGAGAGATAATAAGAGAATGACACCAACATCTTTAATTGGTTTCAGGTTTCATTATACAGGTATACAAATTAATTTCATGATAGTGTAGGTACTTTTATGTTAGTAGTTACTTACAACTTTTAACGCATATTTGTCTTCTGCCGTTTAATGGCATATTTACTATTGACTTCAAGTTTATCCTCATCTGGTCAGGGCTAAAACATCTTCCGCCACGCTACTCCAGTGCGTATTGCTGAACGGGCTACTGTCTAACCCAATTTTTAGAAAATATTACTACCGTTATCAGCCATAACGGTAGTAATATTTTACGGTACGGTGGTACTGTTGGTACCTAATCCTTGGGACCGATAGCTTCTCATGTCCACTGAAGAACTCGAAAAAGCCAATAGCGGTCACCCATCCAACTACCGACGGCGCCTAGTAAGTACTCTGTCGATAACTTTGGATTTAAGCCGGTCATTTCAGCACCTCATTCACTCATATAAGCAGTGAAGCTAGAATATAGCGTGTAATGTAACAATGAACGTAAATCTACACTGTTGTATGTGGCAGAGTGGCAGGTCCGTCACAGTGGCACCCAAGCGTTGAGTTGCAGTAATGATATCTACCACTTAGACCACTCTCAGCTCATTGCGATTCCTAATAACGGGACCTTACCGTTGCAACGCTCACTTCACTCACCAAAAAACTACCCGTTATGACAACTGATTACATTGTTGAGTTCATTAGGGCATTAGGGTAACAGTAGCATGTACGAGTAGGTTGTCATATCATTTTTTAAATGCTCCATAGACGAAGAGTGAGAGCGATATTTTATACTGTTAAGTACGGATCATATTCCCTAGTTTTTTTTGCGACGGTTTGTTCGCCGAAGTCAATGAGGTGCATTTATTAAACACATTTGTTTTAGTTACCTACTAAAATCAATAAACTTTTTGATGTTAATTTTCGATCTATATTACATTATTTATTTACAGGACATTCTTATATTTAAAAGTTTGTTTTATGACTTCCTTTTTTATCTTCTCCATCAAAATTCCCACAGGAAAGTCCTTTCCAGAGATCACCATTGTTGACCTCATCTCCGCATGTCTCCACCAATCGTGTTTTTGATTGCGCGCACAACTCTTGTATAGGGGTATACATCGAATTTCATCACCCATTTGCCAGATGTCCCCGGCGACTTCAAAGTAATGCACTCGTCTCGATCCTGTACACAACTTGCGAGATTTTCGATGTACCCATCGTCGATGAGTGCGCTTGCACAATATCGTCTAGCAAGGCAGCCCTGAGAGTGTTCCTGATCCGAATTGTCGCTGGCTGAATCTGTAAAACTCACTTTCTTTTTCTTTAGATGTTCCTTTATTTCCTGTCTCTCCTCCTCCTGTTCCTCCTCTGATGAACTGTCTTGATCCGATTCCATAGGTTTCTTTTTCATATTCTGATGCTTGCGTTTCAAGTTCAGTTTCTCTGTTGATAATTTTTTCGGAGTCATTAGCGAGGGTTTGAGAAAACGAGCTTTTGTAGTCCCGTATGAGGTCGATGGCTCTACATTGACACGTGTTATTCGTGTAGGCACAATCGTGGATGACATGGATGTGTGTGTTGTGTTCGGCAATGATAAGTAATCCTCGTTTTGTGCCTCTTCCTCCTTTTCTAACTGCACCACTACTTTGCTCAAGATTTTGAAGAATATCTCGTCGAAATCTTTCACCAAAATCGTCGGCTGGAGACTCGAAAACGTCGTGGATAATCCGTCGTTTAAAACCCACGCGACGAATGCTTCGAGTGAAACATTCGTTAAATCTTGGTCTCTATAATCCAATACGAACGCTTTCAGTATTTGTGTCATGGCTTGAACAGTCAGGAACAGTTGCCTGTTTTCGTTCTGCATGCGATACTTTTTCAGCTCTCGTATCAAGTCGTTTGCTATTACCAATGTTTGCTTGCGATACAATAATTGCAAAACCATTTCATAAGCTGTGTTTCCATGACAAATTTCTGTTGTTTTATCTTCTGATTCAGACTTTCTTCTTTTTGCTTTCTTTTGCCTTTCTTCGCTTCCTGAACTTCTTCTTTTTTAGTGACAAATTTTTCTTGTATGTCTTCTTCGGCCCTTCCAGAATCGCTTGTGTATTCACTTCTTCGAGTTCTGCTTGCTTCGCGCTTTTGAACAGAGACCCAGGCTGATATTGTTCCTCGTCGTCCGATATTTGTCGTACCTCGCTGCATGCTTGAGAATCCTGAATTCTTGAATAATCACTTCGTCTGCCATTTTTATACGTAAAATAATACTTTTTTAATTCGTCCAGCTTGCTCCGAAGCTCGCCGCTGAATGATTTCTTAACTTGTCACCTCTATATACCCCGAGGTTACCAAAACACCTATTGTCCTTATGTACATAAGTATGTTTATGGGCTTCAATATTCTCAGGCCTCAAGTGTGCATTAGAACTGTAATTATATTTTTTAATTTTATCATATTACAGGCATCTGAATCAGGATTCTTATCCAGGTATATTAAATATGATCCAGTAATCTGTTTAAATTGCTAATAATAAAAAGACCGGTTATGATGTCCGAGTGTTGAACAGTGATTGAATAAAAACGCTTCATGCTTCGCAAACCAAGTGATGTTTGTTACTAGTAGCGTGTAATAATCCATTAGGTTCCCGATAAAGAATGTGATAGCTTAGAACATTGTAATAGATGAGCAGTATGAGCATATTCGACGCGTTATTACAAGTTTGCATTTTTTTCACTTTGATGAATGATTTTCAACTTTATCACCTTTATCTTTATGTTATAATTGCTTATTCCTGTTAGCGTTATTTACTGTAAGTTAATTGTGTAAATGCATGATTAAGCACGTCTGGTATTAGGTTTACGTTCTGGTCAATCACTCCTGTTTTCACAAGAACTGAATAGTGCAACTACTTTGTAATATTAGGTAGGTACTCAATAGCATTTCACCGAGCAAACAATAAAGCTTCGCTCGTTTGTTATTTTAAATTAAATCAAAACAAAAAAAAATAGTCCACAGAGAAGTCTATTTCGAAAACATACTTTTTCGATTTATGAATTGAACTTCGATCAATTCCTTCTGACTTCAAATTAAACAATGAAACTCAATACAAAGTTATTTACTTTTATAATACTTAGTACCTTCAATTCCATTACAGAAATCGTAGAATGAACTAGATTTGATTTACAATTTGATATTGTATTGTAAGTAATTAAGCTTCGATTAGAAGGTAGGTAGGTAGGTGCGACAATAATATCAACAATGGGTAATTAGTTTTAATCGTTGATCTAATCCACTTACTCATCATTGTTATTATTGGCGATCGTAGGAACTGCCACTTTAAAATTTAAACAGTTTAATTTTCTTTTTCTTTAACTTTCTTCGGTTGATTATCGTAAAATCCCTTTTTACGTAGTAAATAGTAATAAATAAGTAAATAAACAGTAACTCATTCATATTTACTACGATTCCTGTGTTGCGGGCGGCAGGACAACACAAATCACACCCATGACAAATGCCATGAACAATTTTGTTTTGTCACGTGTCTGCTTCGGACTTTTACTAGGTATCTATAAATAAATAAACGCTTATATCAAGGACATTGAATAAGAAGTCTTAGGTTTATACATAACCCCGTCCTAGGATTCACTGAGTTGTGGCTACCATACAAATACATTTTTCGTAACGTGCATAGATAATTCGGAAATCGAATCCAGAACCTCTCACTTCGCTTCACTATCTCCCGAACTATGACGTCGTAAAAACGCAACATTGACTCAAACTAACCGTCAGTCTGTCTATCTGTTCCAGGTGTGACGTATCTGAGCGGCGAGAACTTCCTGGACGCGCTGGACAACGGCGCGGAGCTGTGCGCGCTGGCCGCCGTCATCACGGAGCGCGCGCGCGACGCGCTGCAGCAGGGCCTGGTCGTGGGGGTCAGTACTGTCCAGACTGTCCACTTATCTGAAAATGAAAATTCTAGAAGACGAGGGTGCTTTAACCTTACCTAGCTTCCGATTCTACTAGTTCAGGGTTCAGGATTTAGGACCAGCAAATCAGCTTACCGCTAAAATTAGCCTCTATAGAATCCCGAAGTAATAATGTCAGTCACCAGGCATTATTACTTAGTTAGGTTGAAGTTCATCTTCATTGCTCTGACTCTAAAAGTTAGAAGTGCGTACCCTGGAATTCGAATCCGAAGCCCTGAATATGAGGTCGAATTCTTATCCAATAGGCTATCCCAGCTTCGTAAAGATTAACAAAAGCATATTTCGCAGCCGGTGCCGGCCATCAGAGGGCGCTGCTGGCAGCGCGCGGCGCGGCGCAGTTTCTTCTCGCGAGACAACGCGGAAAACTTCATCACTTTCTGCCGGGAGCTCGGCGTGCATGAGAACCTGCTCTTCGAGAGTGATGACCTGGGTATGTATTCTTGAGCTTTTTCCAATAGTCGAGCCTTCCAATCCAATGGTAGGTCGTCTCACTCATGTGCCTAAAGGATTCGAAATGCATCATCCAGCATTGACGGCCAAGATTGATGAGCTGTAACAAAGGAAACTAAAAAGCCATGTCCACGGATGCTTGGAGTCTTTGTGGAGCTATTGTGCTTTACACATAATATTCTGATAATCATAGCTATGCCTACCTGCATTATCATTTAAAATGACATAATGCACAGCGAAGCGTACGAGTATAATTTGACGCAAAATAGCGGAAACGCTTGTAACCCACTGACTATACGTCATTATTTTATTGTAGCTATACAGAATTTAAAAAAAATCTATTGTAGAGAATTCCAATGAATTTTTTAACAGCATTGAAATGAACCGTATTTTCATGTATTGTCTTTTAAGATCGTAACAGTTTACCTAAGTACCTATTTGCTCTCTATCTTTCTCCAATTATCTATTTTGGGTGCTACAGCGTTTCTTCATTTTTCCATCGTATGTCTATAGATCACTAAGCCCAATTCAATGTCCCAAGTGCTGCACAGAAATCGTAGCAATTTATACACTCCCCGGAACATTGTCAATTTGTGGGTTAAAGCGTATCCCCTTAGACTTCCTCGAAGATGGACCCACTAAACCCAGGCCAGTGTCCTCTTAGACTTCCTAATAAACACTAGACCGCTAATCCAGTCCTTCCCCCCAGTGCTCCACAACCAGCCGCGCCAGGTCATCCTATGCCTGCTGGAGGTGGCGCGGCTGGCCACGCGGTTCGCGGTGGAGCCGCCCGGCCTCGTCGCGCTGGAGGAGGAGATCGCGGCCGAGGAGCGCGACTCCGGCCTGGACTCGGCCATGTCCGGCGCCGCCTGGCAGTTCCGGGATGCGTCGCCTGTGCCGGCTGATAAGTGAGTGACGATGTGCGAGAAGTGATGGGTGTGCGGAATGTTAAACGCTCAATAATTTTGCGGTTCACGGTTTCAAGATTATATTTGACTACCGTTACGTCTGCTGTTGCTTTATTCTGGACTAGATTCAGTTCTTGACCAGAACAAACTGTGGATTTTACCTCGTATCTATGTATGTATTGAATAAAAAGTTTATATTAAATACAATTAGGTATAAATTTTTCGATATTAACTTTAATATTTACTGACAACATAATATTTTCTCCAGGTCCGCTGAAGACGCCCTGCCTTCCTCCCCTGAACCCAATGACGGTAAGATGCAACGTAACTGTTTAAGAAAATTAAATAAATTATTGATTTGATAATCAGAAATAAACAATTAGATTAATGAAAAATGATCAATCACACATTATCAATTTGATATTTTTTGAGTTGAAAGTACCTATAAAAGTGTTACGAGTATTTCGATGTAACGAAGGAAAAAGAAATACTTAGTGCCACGCATCCTGTTACCGGTATTTGCATTATAACGTTCCGTACAAAATTCTGCGCTATGGAGCCGAGTAGAGTACCATCTGACCAAGTCATGGGTTCCTCCAGGCCAGCTGTCGGTGGCGGACAACGCGGACGCGGAGAGCACCAAGTCGGAGGGCACGGTGGCCAGCACCGACTCCGACGTGCCGCTCAAACCCACCAACGAGCTCGACAAGCGGGTAAGTTCTGGATAATAAGTTCTTAATAGGCCCGTCGCACCGGTATGCGGTGGACGTATAAGCGACCGCATTGCACTAGCGTCGTTTTTTACTGTTTTTTACCTGATCAGTTCATTTGTCGCGTGCTTTGCATGACTTATACGCCCGCTTATGGCGAGCCTAGCTTTAAGTGAAGTTGTAAAAGAACATAGTTGGTTTGAAACTCTGCCTACTGAAAGGTTCCCAGGTTCGAATCAAACGTAACAGTTCATTTTCATAATAATTATGTTGAAAAAAGTGGAATAATTATTTTCCAAAGATTTTCATAAGTGAATCACAATAATTAGGCTTAGAAAAAATAATAGCATGTAGGCTGTCATTTATAGCCTATAACCAAATGTCCAGGCACAACTGCCCACTGACCAATGTCCAGTAACGGCCCAGGCACAACTGACGACTGATCCAATGTTCAGTAACGGCCCTGCCACAACTGCCGACTGACCAATGTCCGGTAACGGCCCAGCCACAACTGCCGACTCAACTGCCAATGTCCTATGAATCCAGGTGCAGCTGGTGACGCGGCTGATGGAGCGCGGCTGCAGCTGCGGCGCGGGCAAGTGCTCCAAGCTGCTCAAGGTGAAGAAGGTCGGCGAGGGCCGCTACAACATCGCCGGCCGGAACGTCTTCATACGGGTGACGCTTTTACCTTGCTTATTGGAACTTATGGTGGAATGTTAATACTAATCATTTTCAATACAGACTTTAAAATATGTACCTAAATCACGGACCAGCGGTTTCACGTTGAACAATATTTAATAATAATAATACTCTTTATTGTACACCATATAAAGAAACATAAAGAGACATAGTATAATCAAATGAAATACAAT
>DWJQ01001925.1:0-10281 GCA_018248915.1 Hesperia meskei straton | reverse complement strand
TATAAATACCCTCCCAAAAGCAGGTAGATTGTCCACCTACCTGCCCACCTGCACCCTTGCTAATTCAAACCTAACACTCGTCCGTCCTGACCACCGTACATGTCCTCATGTACGACTTACAGTATAAACCCTAACACTTGGCCAATAAATAGCTTTCCAAAGATTAATGACAAAATAAAACATAAATATGACTACAAACATAACTGCATCGATATCACAAATATTAATTACATAAGTTTACAGGTTAATAAACAAAATATTATATTTCTCATTCCATTAACCAAGTTTTAAGCTTGTATTTTTATCCGTAAACCAGTCACTTCTTACGGAAACAACATTGCAAACCAATCACTTCTTGCAATGTTGTATGTATATCCTACTTGTTACAGAGAACATAACTGCAAACCAATCACTTCTTGCAGCAGTGCTCTATCGCAAGCATTGCAAACCAATCACTTCTTGCAATGCCGTACGTGTATTTTACTTGTTACGGAAAACAGTACTGCAAACCAATCACTTCTTGCAGCAGTAGTCCGTCCCAAGTGCTACAAACCAATCACTTCTTGTAGCAGTTCTTCATACAATAAATACATTTATCATAGCAAACCAATCATTTCTTGCAATTCATATACATCATAATATCTCTTAAACACTGTTAATGTATGGTAGTTATAACATATAGAATAGTAAAGTAAAATATGACTGTATAATATTAATTACATTATTCATTAAACTGTGACACATTAAAGTGATTTAAAATATATTAATTCTGACATTTTCTTCATTAAATTAAGTTCATAAAATAAACTTGTTTTCTGAACTAATTAAATAAATAACAAATTCATCAATTAACTTAAAATAAATATTATGTAATAAAACAACAAATTCATTTATGAATCGCTATTGTTGACATCATTATCTGAATCGTTAGTATCGGATTCATTATCGGACTCATGAATTTCTAAGGAGGCCACATGAACCCAAGGCGACATCCTATCTATGGCTACGGTTGTTTTACGTCTATTCTTAGTACACGTTAATCCGGGCACCGCTGCTACCCTATACCGATCGTTTCCCAATACTTCAACAACTCTATAGGGTCCTACGTAAGATGGCAATAATTTCTTACTTTTCCCGTCATTATTGAAATCAGTCTTTAATATCTTCACCAACTCCCCTTCGCTATAAACGCGAGCGGGACGTCTATTCCTATCATAACGTTCCTTCTGTTTTTCCTGCTCTAAATCTGTCCTGTCTTTTACTGCTTCTCGAATGTCAGTCAGTTCACAGTTATCACGAGTCTCCTGCCTGATCTCATTGAGTTTGGGATTTATCTCCGCATTCATACATGTACCGAACATTACCTCGGCTGGGGTCTTACCAATAGTTTTCTGGTAGGTGTTATTCAAACCCCACTGTACCTTCCCTACCGTAACATCCCAATCCCTTTCATCACAGTTTAAGTTTTGAGCTGTGAGTGAACTGAGGATCGTCCGATTATACCTTTCGACTTGGCCGTTCGACCGTGGACTAGCCACTGCATTTAAAATATGCTTGATACCTTTATCCAAACAAAACCTCTTGAAAGCATGTGACGTGAAGCTAGTACCACGATCACTAATTATTCGATCTGGATTTCGAAAAATATGAAAAATGTCCTGAAGAACCCGGATTGTACTCTGAGACTTGGTGTTCCGAACTGGTCTGATAAAGACGAATTTGGTAAACCCATCTACGATTACCAAAAGGTGAGTGTTGCCGACTTTTGACTTAACAAAGGGCCCGAGATGGTCAACGTGAAGCGTATGAAACGGAACTGAGACCTTATCAATTGTATGTAAATACCCTTCTTTATTAATATTGGACCTTTTTGCATACGCACACTCGATACAGGCGTTGACATACTTCTTTATAAATCGTGACATTTTCGGAAACCAGTAAGATTTTCGTATTCGCTCTACAGTTTTCTCTACCCCTAAATGTCCTATATCATCGTGGTTCATACGACACAGTTGCCATCTCGCGCCCTTCGGAACGACCCATCGGATGTTATTCTTCTCTCCATTCAAATAACGGTATAGCTTATCATCTTTCAAGATATAGTTATCCCTTATATGCTGAAGCCCATCGGCGTCCAAGTCGGAAACAAGGATGTCTCGGATTCGGCGTAATTCCGAGTCACCCTGTTGCAATGTGTGCAACCAATCTTCGCCCGAAATACGCATTACAGATGGATAGTCGTCTGTTGTAACCGTCAATTCTTCGCTGGGCACTGGGTTGCGGGAGAGAGCATCAACGTGTGACATCCTAGTGCCCGGTCTGTAATCTACTGTGCATCGAAACTCTTGCATGAGCAGCCACCATCTCGCAATTCGTGGGATAAGATCACGTTTTGAAAATGTGGACCGTAACGCACTGCAATCCGTCACCACCTTGAAGCTCTGTCCCAGTAAATACACTCTAAACTTCCGTAAAGAGCAGATAACAGCCAGTGTCTCCAGTTCGTATGAATGGAAGTTTCGTTCTTCGGGGGATGTTTGCCTACTATAAAAAGCTACCGCTCTAAACGGCTCGTCGCTCTTCAGGCGCTGCAACAGAATTCCACCGATGCCCACTCTACTGGCATCGGTGTGGAGTTCCGTCTCAGCGTCAGGGTTATATATGGCTAGAATTGGACGATCGACAAGCTTGCTCTTCAAAGAGAGGAATGCTTGTTCCTGCTCGTCCTCCCATACCCAAGTTGCATCCTTTCTGAGTAATTTATTTAGAGGGTGAGCCAGCATAGCGAAGTTTCTAATGAACTTTCGGAAATACCCCACTAAACCAAGGAATTGCCGGACCGTATGATGATTTACTGGTCGAGGAAAGTCTAACACACATTGTATCTTTTTAGTCCCTGGTCGCACTCCTGCTGCGCTAATTTCGTAACCAAGATAGTCAATTTTATCTTTTAAAAATTCACATTTGGACAGATTCAGGGTCAAATTAGCACCTTCTATCATGCGAAGAACGCCCTCAAGTCTCGATAAACATTCCTCCACACTTCTTCCGTATATTAGAACATCATCAATGTAGGCTGTTGCTCCAGCATAGCGAGATGACCCTAAAACCTTGTTCATCATTCGCTGAAAGACAGCGGGAGCATTTGCTAGACCGAACGGCATCCGATTAAATTCGTATTGGCCGTCCGGTGTAACAAATGAAGTGAGTGACTTAGACTGCTCTGAGATCGGCACCTGATAATATCCCGATGCAAGATCTAATGTAACGAAGTATGCCTGCCCAGAGAGCCGCGCGATTTCGTCTTCAATATTTGGCATTGGATAACGTTCCTTAACGGTGATTGAATTGAGCAAACGGAAATCTATACAAAGCCTTAATTTATTGTCCTTCTTACGGACTAATATTATTGGACTGGCATACTCCGATACAGATTCTCGAATTATCCCTGCCTCCAACAACTCGCTAATCATTTCACGCACTTGCTCACGCTCCTTGTGGGAAAGCCTATAGGGACGATATACAATGGGCCGGTTACTATTGACATCAATTGTCATCTCCGCCACGTGAGTGCATCCGAGTTCTTTTAGGGTAGACGCGAAGCAGTGCTGGTACCTCTGGAGCAAGTCAATCAACCGACATTTTTCGGATTGAGACACCGACTCCCCGATTTTAATCTGGCTTTCATCGATCTTGCCAGCTGAACGTTGGACAGGTAAACTGGTTGATGCTGAAACGATACGATTAACTATCTGGACTCTCATAGCGCGAGCAATTATGATCATACCTGGAATAACACCTGACTTCGAGAGTGGAACAACTGAAATATTAGCTCTGCCCTTGTTAATCTGGTACAACCCTCCTTCAATTAAGCATTGTTGAGTCGGTTTCCCAATGACTTTACTATCCACCAGAATGTTCCCATTATATTGGGTATCGACAATTGCTTTAATTGAGGCCGGACCATAAAGGCGTGTAAAGCACATTGTTTGGATTTTGACTAACCTACTATCATCAATGTCTTCTTGAGAAAAGGGCATTTCCTTATGTATATTTAAAAATTGCAATTTTTCAGAGTTTTTATACACGACCACATGAGACTGCTCAGTGAATGTTTGGCCTATCAGCAGGGGAAATTCAAGGTGTTCATCATCCACCACCTGACATGTAACAGTAGCCTCAACCTCATCAACTGTCATTTTGACCACGACTTGTCCTATAGTCGTTATAGCCATGTTACCGAACCCTTTAATAATTACCGGGGTATTTTCACAGACGACACCTAAGGACGACACTATTGATTGCGACAACAACGTCACCTCACTCCCAAAATCTATAAAGGCCTTTACAGGTGTGCCATTAACTTTGACATCCTTCACATACTTATTGTTTGAGCCCAACAGGGCGATGCACATCGTTTTTTTAGCGAAGCTGTCCTTAGCATTCTGATTATTCGCCTTAATTCTACAATCTTCTACTTTATGACCAACACGATAACATTGTGAACACCGGATTAAAGGTTTCGGACATCTTAAGAATGGATGACCAATCTCTTTACAATTATAGCAGAATACGTTCTCCCCTTGACTACTAGAAGGTCTAGTTTTAGTAATTAAAGCATTAGAATTTGAATTAAATCCCGGCTTATTTTTAAAATTAGAGCGATCCGAAAATTGAGAAACTTCCTTGTTACTAATAAGAAACTGTAGTAGTTGTTCTGGATGGTTACATCTCAGAGCTAAGGCACTGGATTTTAAAGATTTATCACTTAACCCGTGTATTATACAGTCAACAGCTCGCTTGCCGACGATGTCGCATTGATTCAGTAAGGCCAATTTGTCATAAAAGTATACTTCTATAGGTTCGTTATATCTACTTTTCCGTTTCAGCATCTCCTCCAAGGATTGACCGTAGTTTTGTTCACACGGAAAAGCGTTAATCAATTTTTCTTGCCATTCTTTCCAACTAAATAGTATAGAGTTTAGACTTTCATACCAATTTTTAGCCAATCCTTGGAGTTTTTGCATTGCGAAATGTATTGTAGTTTTATCGTCCCAACCGTATACCTCAGCGCACTCATTCACTTTTCTAAGCCAAATATCAACTCTCTGGTTCTTTGAAGAAGGATCGAAGTCGGGTAATATGTTCCTATGGTTAATGTTATGCGCGGGAGTGACTGTGGCTGAAGTTGACGGCTGTGACTTTAAATCTTTAAGAGCAGTAAGGAGGTTAACAATATCGCGTGAAGAAAAAGATGGACTGTCTGACCTTTTCGTATGTTGATCACCTGCCTCGACGCCACATGGTTCCGCTGGGCGACGCCGCTCCTCTTCGCGGCTCACTCTGCTCTCCAATCTCCGTCGCGATGCGCGTCGAGATGTGGAGCGATGATCGCGTTCTCGGTCGCGGCGTGCCGAAGACCGCAACATGCTTCTTCTCCTTCGTACTTCGTCTTCCAAGTCTTGCAGTCGCATCTTCTCCATGTCGAGTTGTCGCTCACGCTCTCGCAAGCGGTCCCGTTCACTCGTAGGGCTGCGGCCGCGAGGCCGGCTCCGGCTCTGGCGGCGGTGCACGCTGCTGCCGTCCCTCCGACGGCTGCGGCTGCGGCTGCGCTCTGCCCGCCGCGACGACGCTCGACCAGGGGTCGACAACCGCCGTGGAAGCTCAGCATCATACTCCATGATCTATGACTCACAAAATAATGCAACTATGTAAACGTTCGATTCATTAATTTGTCGTAGATATGAAATTTGTTAAATATAAGGAAAATAACGCAACATTAAACTAAGTTTATGTTTGTTTTAATGATTATGATTAATTAAAACAGTTACATGATACAAAGATATTGTATATAGACAAGTCTGCACCCAATCTGGTTTTCTATAACTTCATTCGCTCGGAATAATTGTGATTTTATCGAAATACCAACTTATTAATTTTATTGATACGGTAGAAAATTAATTATTGTATTTCATGTCCTTGTAATTGAATCAAAAGAGGGTAAAACCTCTCAATGCTATGTTTGAAATCTGCATTTTATTTGTAATTAAACTACCTATTTGAAGTGAACTTCAGAGTTACTGTATTTCTAATTTCTTTTACTTCTAAACTTATTCACACGCATACATGAACTACATTCTGTCGGCCAACGTTTTTTAATGAATAATTAACCGATATTGAGTGACTGACTATTTTAAACGAGTTACAATTACAACTAATTACTAGTTAATTGAACACACTATAGCAAAAAGTAGGTACTTACCACTTCTGAATTGTAATAAAACCACTATTTCTTGTACAACACAGGTTATATTTCGAATTCACAACGACCACACACTTCTGTTTCCCGTCACAATAGAATTATAACTTTACAAAAACACAGTATTTATATTGCAAATTGGTAGAATAACTACGATATTTCCAGAATTAGCACGGGTGCAGGATAGAACGTATTGACTCTACTCTCGCTCCTCAACGACTGACCCCCAAGAACCTTTGACCTTCCTATAAATACCCTCCCAAAAGCAGGTAGATTGTCCACCTACCTGCCCACCTGCACCCTTGCTAATTCAAACCTAACACATGGCACCCACGAGCCCACGACACAGGTAATCCTAGTGTGGGGCTATTGAATGTGAAGCGTTATTTGTTTTCCTTATCACCAGGTGGTCATCTGCTCGTTTGTCGATCATTTTCAGAAAAGAAAAGGCAAATTTTATGCTTAAAATATTCCCGACTCATGATTTCATACAACAGGCTAGCCTAGACATTGTTAAAAACTCAATTTTAAAGGGCACATTCGTTTTCGAATAAAATGAAAACCTCGTAAAGTTGTGTTCACATTTTCATGGTATTTTAATTTACTCGTCCGTGGATTTTAATGGAGACATTTATTGCACAAAGGACTTTTGTTATTTGCAATTGTTAATTTTAACTGTGAGAAATGGGAGTGAATTTATTCTTGTTGGATATATTTTTATGAATGTACGATTCAGTTAACCAATTTTGGTAGGTACATGGACACAGAAATAGGAACAACAAATTATTAAAACGAATCCAATAACTCCTCTGAAATGCATAAGTCAAGACTATAGCATAGGTAATAATTGCTAAAAAGCGAGGGGTTCTGGATTCGATTTCCATTCGAGGCATCTGTCATTGAATATTTTTTGTTTACATGTTAATTACGTAGGCTGCAAACGGGAGATGCAAAATTACCAAAACGTTTTACTTTTCAAGTTAAATTTAATGTCTAAAAATCTAAAGTACAATCTAATAAGTTCGAAGTATGAATCATAATTAATATAATTTTCATTCTAAAAATCCTAGTAGCATCACATCGCAGTTTCTGCTGCGGCGACGTGCTGCCACCTGTTGGCGATAGTGCGCGATGAGCGAGATGCGATACGCGATGGTCGATGCGATGTAGCTTGGCTATATGTAACATGTTTATAGATAAAATTCAATGTTTGTTACAAATATATGTAAGTACATACATACATGTTTATAGATCAAATTAAATGTTTTTCAAGCCGTGCGTGTTTTGTCGTTTGTTGTTCTGTTTTTGATATTGGATTTAAAGCTACTGCATTCTAAAGCCATAAAAGGTAACATAAAAATATAAAAATACTTGAATGTCCCAGAACACTTGTAATATTGTTGCACTTTGACTCTGACACTTGAACGTCTTGACATACGTCAACTGACAACTAATACCTTACTGGCTGCAATAAATAAAACTGATTGGCCAATAAGCGCGCATTTATGACTGGGCTCAGCCAATAGCATACATTCCCATTTCTATCAAGAAAAATCTTACACTTTTCATTTCTTAACTTCCATCGTGCAGTGTGATAAGGAGGTTCATTACAACAATGTTGTCTGATAATAAAGATCTATTTACATAATAACATAACTTCACTGGGATAACGTATTTACATACGATACCCAAAGATTTCAACTTTAAGCCATCAGACCAGAATGCAATATTCAAAACTTTTGGGCCTGAGGTCCTAAGAACCAAACGGTAAAGTCATAAAACGGATATCCCAAGTAAGATCACTTAATTTCACGGTTGAAAATTTAAACAGATTGTTTTGTAAACGAGGAGTATAGGTATATAATACTAGCTTCCGCCCGCAGGCTTCGCCCGCGTGGAATTCGCTTAAACATCACTAGCTCTTACCCGCGGCTTCACCTGCGTCATGCTTATGTACTTCCTCGCTTATTTACTTACTCGCTTATGTGCTTTATCGCTTATTTACTTATTTGCTTATGAACTTACTCGCTTACATACTTACTCGCCTATGTACTTATTCGCTTGTGTACTTACTTATATACTTACTCGCTTTGGTACTTATTCGCTTTTATACTTATTAATTTATGTACTTATGTACATGGTTACACTTTACCAGATATCTAATGTGGACCATATCTACATATTTGCCTGCATTCAGATGTCTTCTACTCGTGAATAGTAAATCCGTCATGTAGGAGAGGTCTGTATAGCGATGGTCGTTACTTGAGACTCCGGTCGCGTTACTGCCCCACGGGGACCAACATACTTGTAGCTTGAGTTAAGTAAAACTAACGGGCAACACTCCATTTTATTATAGTTTAAATTTTGTAGTGAACTGTGAAGTAACCAAGTTACATTGGTATGTTGCGCTTCGGGTCACAAATAATAAAAAGTTTACATTTTTACAATCAACGAAAGTTAAAAATCCTAAGTCTAAGTTTAAAAATCTACTGAAATTACGAAACCAGATATTGTAAAGAATTGAAATTTTTGAGTAAGAATAGTTGTTAACAGCAATCAGTTGCAAAAGTAATTTTGTTGTTATTGAAACTGGGAATTTCGTTTTAATGGAATATTTTTCGACAAGCTTACTATTATCTTAGTTAGAAATTAAACTGCCATGTTTGTATGTATATTTGCTAGCAAATTAAAACATAATTCCTCATACTTTATGGATATAAAATTTTATATATTGCCTTCATTCAAAAAACAATCCAATGATGGTTAACTGAAGATTAAATAACTCTTCAGCGGTTAATTAAAAGCACAAGGACTTTTATTGCTTGCTTCTGGATACGCTAATTTTAATTTCACCCGCACACACCCGAAAATTTCGCGAAATACCTAATATTCCGGTTTCTCCTGAACTACTTCTCCAAATTTTGAGATTTCCAGTAAGTTTTACCGTCAGATTGTAGTCCCCGTCGTAAAGGAAAGCTTTTTTACATAAAGCTTTAGTGTTTACACTTTAATTCTAACTAGACTACCTGCTAAGTATACACGTAAATATTAGATTCGGCCTGTCGTGTTGTGGTCTAGTCTTTCCTATAGCGGTTTGTTATTGGGCCACAAGGGACGACGCGTGACACAGATGGAGTTTAGATTTGATTTAAATTAAAGGGTGGAAAATTTACTAGTGGGAACATTTATCTACTACAAACATCTGTAAGGTTATTGGGTGAATATTTTACCTACTAATATGATCGCATTTAAATAGTTTAGCAGGCTTGATGCGAGATTTTGCAAGATTCAAATTTTTTTGATCCTATTTACCAACCTATAAAAAGATTTTTTTGTACTTCTATCTTAGCTCTAGTTTGCTACGTAACGAAGAACACGTTATCGTTTATCGTCTTAGTAAATGTAACGTTATTTTTATTTTTCAATCGGACAACTAATAAAAAATAGGTATATGTCAATGCCAAAAATCGCTTCTCAGCATTGGAATTCGGTACCCGTTGTCTCGAGATGAATCGAGGGTCGCTTCCAAATACCCAATATAACATAGATGTGAAAAGTTTGCGAACACTTTCGGTTGGGAGCAGATTACCTTCAATCTCTTATTCCGGAAGTTGACTTTTGACGTAGAAGAGATATTTGTGACAGTCAAGCGATTTATCTTGGATCATGATTGTGATGTTATGAGCACTATTTTTAATATAAATCTATACTAATATTTATAAAAGCGAAAGTCTAATAATACATATAGTATAATAAAACTCTTGCGTTTCTGAGTGATTGACTGACAGACAACACACAGCCGAAACTACTGAACGGAAGAAGATGCAATTTCGCATGTATGTTCCTTGGGGAATGTAGGGGAGCACTAAGAGAGAATTTTTGGAAATTCCACCCCAATGGAGGTGAAATAAGGGGTTGAAGTTTAAACGAATTCCACGCGGGGGAAGCCTGCGGGCGAGAGCTAGTTGGAACGAAGTTCCTTATGGCAGGCTTGGAGGAGGTAGGGATTTTGCTGCGCGGCC
>DWJQ01001924.1:0-10285 GCA_018248915.1 Hesperia meskei straton | reverse complement strand
GCTGTTTAAATTATTTTAATCGGACACTCCATTCAAAAGATATAGCGAGTTTAAAAATTTGGGTAAATTTGCTTAAAAATAACTAAGCGCTTCGCCGCATCGCGTCGCGATGTTGATTGAGCGTAGCTGAAGAGCGCATGTGCATGCAATATTATAATATAGTGAAAATACATTATATCTAAATATCGGAGATACCTATAGACAGTAAGCTTTAAAAATAATCTTAGATCTAAAACTACCATATTTCGGATGTAGCCCCTTAAGTCATAGGGAAATGTTATAGCTTAAGTTCCAGTATAACATAATATAGGCTAATTTTTATCTCGAGAATCCTACGGGAGCGGGACCTACGCAGCTGTTACCTACGGGTCCCGAAGCGAAGCGAGGGCGGTTCTCTAGTATAGTATATATTTAACAACATATTGATATAATAGAGGTTAAGTGGAAAAAGTCATATGGGTTATTACACTTACCTATATAAAACTGGAACGCAGAAAAAATCGTTCTTATGCCTAAAACAAGAAGTTTTATCGATTGAATCAATGAGAAGAACAAAACGTGTAATTTATAAAAAAAAATTATATAAAGTAACCTAAACATAATATGCTTTTCTTTTAAAACTTCATAATTACTATATATCACAAAACGCCAATGATATCACTTTTCAGACTTTCACGTATCTTCTTGCCAAAGTCTACAACAACCTGCTCGCGTTTTGACGGTAAATAAGGACAAAAAACAAATGTACTTACGCCTTTATAATATTAGTGTAGACACTGGTAATGCTTATAGTTGAAGGTATAGGTATAGTAGTTTGCAGAGGGCGTTTTCATTTAAAACTTGCTTGGTTTCACCGATACGCCGTGAACCGCTCGTAACGGTATTGTCTATTACTACACAAGTTTTTGAAAACATTTACGAATTAACTTTGATCATGGACATTCACCGCTAGCATTAAGGGTTAAAGATTTTCATCATCAATATACCTATAAAAAACTTTTCCGTTGCTGAGTGACTGACAGACAATGCGGAGCCGGAACTACTGAACGCAAGAAGTCGAAAGGCGTGTATGTCCTTTTATAAGTAAGAGAATAAAAAGGAAATCGACTGAAACTTCTAATTTCTTTAATAGACTTGAAAATAGGTTCCTTAAATGACATAAATGTGCATAAAGTTTATGAAATTTCTCAAAATCCACGCGGGCAAAGCTACGACCAGAGAACAATTCAAAATGTAAATTTAAAATACCTCGCATACAGCAAGCTTCAAGTAAAACTATTTGATCTGTAGCATACTGATATCAATTCAATAACTATTTTAACACCCGAACAGATTTTATTCAATTTTAAAAAGCTTATAACACTCTTGATCAAGTCACACTTAAATAAACTAGATCAAAATCAGATTACTCGTTTAGGAACAACAATTAAAAAGACACACATTCAGATACCTACAAACCTTAGACTTAAATTATTAAACGTTGAATTATCGTTGAAGGTTAAAAACTAACGCAAAAGTTTTTAAACCTCGTGCTGCGGTCCAGAAACCATTCACTTTTTATCAAATCTCTGATTTACGTAGGTATTTTTATGCTACGGAATGTGCCCAAAACTTCGTTCGCGCGGAGGCGTTTTCTCGCGTAAATCTCGATCCCACGGGAATTCTAAGATAAATGCTACATGTTGCTCCAAAACCTCTATCTATCAGTTAAAGTCCCATAAAAATTGGTTCAGCCGTGCCGGAAATCAGCCCGAACAAACAAAAAGACATGGAGACAGACAGATAAAAATTTTAGAATCGTTTGTTTGTGTCCTATCCTGTAAAAAATAGTTATTTTGAAATCACGGACAAACACTTGAATTTTATTTATATATTTTACTTAAATTTATATAGGTGTATACCTAGTACTGAGTTCTCTTGCGAATGACTCGTTATTATATTCGCTTCGCGGTTACGATATAGCCAACTATTACTTTCAAACTTCGACCAAGGCTCGCTCCACAGTAGCAGTGAAATACGAAATTTATGACCGACAAATACGTTTAGTACTATACGCAATTTTGCTGTACTTCCAGCTGCTATGTTTCATAATGTCTGATATAACATTGAGGATTATGTTTTAATTAAATGCCACAAAAATATTGCCTTAGGGGTTCGTTGGCCTGCTATAAAAATCCTTCAAGACTCACACTGAGTTCCGTTCCATCAAACGATGTTAGCTCTAATTAGGTGTTATATTAAGGTAGAAAGTAGAAAGTTCCCACCCTTATTGTAAAAACTCGTTTTGAATTTAACTTTTTGTCATTACGGCCAGTATCACACATTCTGTAATAATTTCAAATGTAGGTATTACTCATTTCCGTTCAAAACATAGAGCCCAGACCCAGACAGACGAACGAAGTCGTTTTCCGACTTCTTCGCGGGCGAAGCCGTGATCAAAAACTTGTATAGATATTTAATATTTCAAAAAATACAAACTGAAAACTGACAGTAAATAATTCAGCAATCTAAATGATTAATATTAGATAAATTACGCGATATTACTGGGTGTATTGCGAATTCAGAATTATTTGAATGAAAACCTTTTGTTCGAATATTCTCTTACCCTTAAAATTCATGTAAGCTGACACCGTAAATTCAAAACAATTTACGGAGCACTTCAATTTAAGTTGTAAAGAGGCACCTCATCAAGCAACTGAGAAGGACATTACGGACAAAGAGCGTTCTGAGTGCGAAATTTAAATCCAACCCGCAGCTGCGGACCTTAGAAACAAACAAATCGTCCCTCCCCTCGGCGACCCCCCAACTAGGGGGGGCGAAACACGAATGGCCGCCTTATACGACCACATCTTACAGGCCCCAATTCCTACTTCCTTTCCATTACACAGCCAGCGCTGACTAAACATAATCGTCGAACTTCCTTACGACTCTACCCTTCCGGCAAACTGCTCGCGAAACGGGTACTTGAAAACAAACTCAATCTTAATATAAACACAGCACAATTCGCTTTGAAGTTTCTCGTCGCTATCGCTGATCAAGAACTCTCGGATCTCAACCGTACACGTATCGTCGTAGAGTCGAGTTTAGATCGAAACTTAAATTTTCTAATTTTCGTAGAACCGCACCGAACGGCCGAGTTAAGAACGTGGCGTACAAGTTGTGCCGTAGCCGCGAACGTTCGAACAGTTTTCGCTGTCAGAACTTGTTTGCTCGACGTTGCGGGCGTTTCTTACACAAAAGATGAGGGTGAGAGGGTGGCTATGATAAATGGTTTGATATTAATACCCGAGTCCGTATAGTATACTTTTATGATCTTAGTTGGGTCGTAATATAAATCTGCTTTTCCGGCTGAACTCTCTTGTGAGTATTGTTTTAGTAACACCATCAAATGTGTACGTTGAGAACTCTCGGAATGGCTTCAACGTATATATTCCGTTCCTATTATCGTCTGAAAACAATAGGAGATATCAGGAAAATCATCCGGTTGTACACAATAGGAATTATTATATAATTTCGTGTTACACGTGTCTTTGGGGCGTCCTTCTGCTTTAGATATCATGTTATGTAACCATTTGTTAAGTAACGTTGCAAATTATTTAGGAAAAACAGCAATATTCGGTAATAAGTTTCGATAATACTACGACTAAAATACGAATCTCATGTCCAATGTTTTAAAACTTTCTTTTCCATTTGGTTGTTAAACTTTCTCAACTACCCTCAGGGGTAATAACACTAAGTAAACTATTTAAAGCAAATCTTTTATAACAGATTTTCATATATTTTTTGTATACAAAATTGATTAAATTTATAGTAGTAGGTATAGTTTCCGGGTTCGATGCCCAACTGGGGCAGTAATTGATGTGTCAGATAAATGTTTATTCGGACCATGGTTGTTGTAAGTTATCACAATAGCTGACCCAACAAAAATCATCCTACAATATACATAATTATATTATTAATATACGGCCTCGCTTCGCTTCGCGAAACTTCTTGCCCCGCTCCTACTGGTCATAGCGTGATGTTATATTATAGCCTTTAGTCATCCTCAATACATGGACTATTCAACATAAAAAAAATTTCAATTCGAACAAGCAGCTCCTGAGGTAATCGCGTTCAAACAAATAAATAAACTATTCCGCTTTATAATATTAGTATGGATTCAAGAAAAAACCCACTCATCATTATAATGTTTATTGTACTCCACATACGATGGAATATTGGCGTATGACAAACACAATAAATCGGACGATTCCAAACCTTAACTTAGGTCGAGGAAAACAAATAGAATGCATAGGGTACATGTACAACTGATACAACCCATATTACTTGTTAGTTAGGCCAACTAGCACAACTCTCAAAGCAATGGATCGTCCCGAAGAATTACAATCGCGAGTGGCTTGGCACGCCTTATCTTTTACGGCGCCAAAACAATATTCATAAAGATTTTATTACAATGCCTCGCCTCCCGAACCATATAAACTACGACGCAGAGGTACGCAACCTTTGGAGATAACACTTTAAAATACGGGTTTACTTTATATGGCTGTGTTGGAACTTTGGGACTGATTAGGAATGGCTTTATTATCTCATGTTTTTGGGAGACTGTAATTACCAGGATCTATTCATAATTAAAGAAGCCTAGATACATTTTCAATTCGATTTTGGAATCGGAATTTGGGTACACTACCCTTTCTAATAGAGTTTAAAAGTTTTTTAAATACATGTTGTAACTAAGTATCTACAACCGCGCGAGCTAAGTAAAGGAACCCCTATTGTAAGAGAATAAATAAATGAATATTTGGGGTTCCATTCATCTTGAACCAATGGCAACCTCCCCTGCATAGCAACAATCGAAGCCATTGCAACAGATCCCTGTTAATCATCATCAGATAGCCTCAAAGGCAAACATAAAGCAAATAATATATTTAAAGTAACATAATCTGTGTAACTGATAAGTAGCGACAAATACGCAAAAGGTTAGCCATCCCTGCTATCGATCGGAGTCCCGAGAAAGATCCAAGCACGCTTCGTACTCAACGATTAAGTCTAAATTGCTCTAAAATTTATCGTCTACTAGGTTAGCGCGAAATCTCTTATTTACAGTGGACACTTGTGTAGCTCTGTGGCTATATAGATAACCCACGCTAGGCTAGAAACTTGAGCTTCTGTTTCACAATCAGTTACATGCAAAAATGTTTTTATATTTTTGTGTGGAGCTCAATTTTGGTACGTAATATATCTAAATATAACAATTTTAATGGAATTTTGATTACGTTCATAATAACTAGTACCTAGTGAAAATAAGTAAATAGTAAATAAGTGTTAGCTATATATCTATAACCTGGTAAAGAGCGATAAATGTGACCCTCATAAAGGTTTTATTTACTGCTACTGCAAAACTTTATCACGCAAACCTTTATCTTAATATATAAATAGCCTGTTATTAGTTATAATATAATAATTATTTGCTTGTAAATAGTTTGTACTGAATATCATCACTTATTAATAAATAATATAATATTGTATAACAAAATTAAAAGAAAATTATAGACACTTAAAGAAAATTAAGGTACTTGTTAAGTCATTAATAAATAACATTTTTTAATAAAATTCTTTAATGCCATATAAACTAGGCCAAACAGTAATAAATTAGGCCAAACAATTTCAGAGTAAAATTATTATAAAGAATAGTTCCAAACGTCAACCCTTCAAAAGCAGGGTGGCTAAAAATGACCCACCGGTCGAAGACTTAACCCGCATGACCTACGCGACCTACTTTTTTGTAAAGGGAGCTGAAATCTAACGCGCCTTTATTATGGTGTGAAAAAATAAAATAAAAATATTTAAAATACATTACATACATTTAAAAAACGTTTATTAGATCAATTAAATGCGTGCAAATGAACCACATGATTGATTATATTACTAAGTAAAATAACTTAAATGATATGGCATAGCCATTAATTTTGCACAGACAATTACAAAGAAATAAATATATAAATAGCAAAACCGTTCAATCAACAAGTACTATTCCGAACTCGCTATAAAGCAGCGTACATACCTAGATATATAATAACATATACAACAATTAAAGTGTGTTAGGGTGTAGCATTTGCAAGCATTTTTAGAAAATGTGAGCAAATGGAAATAATGTGTGTAATGCGACTTTAATGAGATATACAGATATTTTATATCATACACGCACACCTGAGACATACAGCATCGCGATGAGAACCGAATGACCAGTTAGTGACCTTAGGTCAAAATAACCCTTCAATAACCCATGAGTTCCCACGGAGAATCCAGCATCCATAGGGTCAGATCTCGTTATATTAATGTGTAAATTCTCACAGTAACGTAACAGGTTTAACGGATGTTTTTGTACAAAATAGTAATATACAAAAAGAATAATAAGAAATCGTACGTTCGTCACAAAAATGTAGGTAATCACAGAATTGCTCCAATTCCAACTACCAGATTGAAGACTCAAGAGACAATAATATTTTATGATTTCTTCCACCGATGGATTCAAAAAGTTAAAGAAGTCCACAAAAAGATAACCATAAAGTAGCCCACGAACTTTAAAATCGAATAATAACACATAGCTACATTTTAGATTACAAATTAATAATAAGGTAGCTGTTCGTAAATTTTTGTTGTAGAAATAAAAGCTACACATTTTTGTATTATTATAATTATTAAAATCAAGATATCCTACTATTTATTTACAGTAAAGAGTTATACATAAAATAAATAAATAGCCGCACATGCGCAATATTTTTAACAATAGGTACCTACTGTAAATAGGTACGTCGTATCATGTAAACACAATACAGGCTGCTGATAAGACATACGCCGTAAGGGGGTGTGAGGGGGAGTAAGAGCGCGAAGATATTAGAGCGAAGACGTACGCGTATATACATAGAGCTGTTATACGTTCGTAAAGTAAAAAATAATTAATTAAATTAATAGTAAAAAACTTAGGAATAAAATGTAACGGCTTAATATTTACGTACATTAATAAGTCATAAGTCATTTATTATTGCATCATGCTACATTCATAAGATCTTATAATTAATAGTACAAGTCCAGGCATGAACCCTGCGAGGGTGTTGCAATCATTTAAATATTGAATATTAAATTATTAATAATTTATCACTAGAACATTAATTTGTGAACTTAATTAAATCATACAAAACAAGAATACAATTGAATAAAATAACATAATAAAATCACATACAAAACAAACGTAAAATAGCTATTACATGTCAAATTATAGTAGGTATATTAAATTAATGTCAAATCAATAAATTAATGTCAAATGAACTATTAATATCATTAATATTAATAGGTATATTTATTTTAAAGTTTACAATCATTAAAGAAATCTTTCAAACAATAATAACATTTAGTGATCAGTAGGTTTTTTAGTTTTTTTTCAAATTGTATCTCAGACTTAATTTCTTGGATAACTTTAGGGATTCTATTATAGATTTTAATGCACATAGAGTAAGGACCTGAGCTATGTAGTGCCATGTGGGATCTTGGTAATGCTAGTTTATGGGGTCTACGTGTGTTGCGATTATTTATATCTCTAGATAATGCAAATAATGTTGGTTGTACTGAAAGACGACGTGTCGTTATCGTGCACAGGTACAGTAATGTTCATATTCACCTCCAACTTTCATTACAGCCTTATGGTCAAATATTATACTTAAAAGTAGTAAAGCAGTAATAAGCTTAGCGGTTTGAAAGTATGGTCTGGTTTTAAATCCTGCACGCACCTTAAGTTTTCAATTAAGTATCATTTTCTTCGGCGAAGAAAAACATCGTAGAAAACATGAGTACAGGTGAGAGTTCTCCATATTATATTTAACGTCACATTTTTATACGCCAATCAGCACAGAGTAGGCGTGGTGAACTGTCTCCTGTATCTTCCGCATTGTGAGAGATGGCCCGGTCTAGCAAAAGGACAGTTTACGACGCTACTTAAAACCATCTTAAAATCACAAAAGCAATGATAAATCAGAAAAAGAAATTAAACCTTATCGCTACGTTAATAAAAAACATTCCTAAGCACCGAATGAAAAAGCTTACGGCGGCAGCCGACTCTTAGCAGATCTATTGCGTTGAAAGCAACGAGTATCCGCACTTATCACGCATCCGGCCACGACATTTTTATCTTTACAGAAAAAACAGGCTTTTCGGCAAAACTTAACTACCTGCGAAATTTTATCTCGAGCTCTTGATATTTCGGTGCTTTGGCGGAAAAGTTTTGTTGAATAACATTGTCTATTGTTTGGGTTGAGAGACGTTTTCGTTTATGTTTTGGAATTTGTCGTCGGTAAAATTTGTTTGGATTTTTTCATTAGAATAAAGTACAATACAAGTGATTATAGCCCGGCGGCTTTAGTCAATCTTACGTTAACAATTTAATCAAATAACTGCAGGAGCAGTTTTTGGTGGATGGTTGACCGCGCTGGTAGTAGCATTTTGAGAGTTTATTCACTTTGGCACTTTGGATAGCATACTAATCCGTACGTAAATCCTGGTTATATCGTTAGATACAAATATGGATGTCTTGCTCGAAAAGCATAAAAACTTTCGACGCAAGGGTTGCTACTAACACACAAAAGTAGCGAGGTGGACGATAGATCAGACCTGAGGAGAAACCCCTGCCCTGTACTAGGTTCTAATATTTTTTTTCTTATTGGATTTAAATTGTAAAATACTAAATGTTTGATGCGATTTTCTCAGTTCTGTTGTTTGACGTATTACTTAAAAACTAGTGCATAATTCCTTGATACATCTGAGAACCTGAGATATAAATAATAAATGTTGCAGAATAACGTCTGCCGGGTTACCTAGTAGGTTATATAAAAAGGAAGAACGCTGTATTTTGTGCCATCTAACCGAACCGTGTCACGAGACAAATCGACCATCCCTCGCTCTCACGACGTCGAACACTTTGCTGAAAATATTTTATATTCGAATAGTGATTTTGTGGGTTATACAAGTATGGCGCTGACATTTTAACGTCAAGTCTAACGTGGGTGCACGAAATGGATATGTGCAAGCAGTTTGTTTACATTACAAAAATTTTGGAATTATTACATACTTAAAGGCATTCGTCGTGTTTTTGGGCGCGAAACTCAAAAAATATGTACCTATCGTTTGAAGATTGACTTCGAAATTAAATAGAAATTTATATTTTCTGAAACTATCCTTTATTGATTTCAACAATAATGAACCTAAACAACTAAAACTGTTATTTTATTAAATATCTGAATAAAAATAATCATTTCCATTTATTAAAAAACAACCCGTCCCCAAGGTAGATTAGATTAGGAAAGGATGAAATTTACAAAATGCCATGAAGTAAATGTGTGATGACATTTCGTTGCGGGTACTTACAGGCTACCACAAACCCACGTTGGCAACCCAAACGAAGTGACTGTGGGTTGAGTATGGGCTTTGTATTTTATAAAGGTCAGTTATTTGTTTATCAACCTTTTTCATAAACAAAAGGTCGTTATTTTGAACAATCTTATGATATCGACTCATTAATAACCCACTATCGTGCACGGGTTTCTCATCGTTCAGGAGGCCTAGAGCATACTTTATAATGCTGCTCCATTGCAGATTGGTGGAGCGGTTAGTGGCCAACACAAGTATCGGAAGTTTTCATGCCACCGAAAGGCCTCTGACGTGGTGTAACGGCTGCTATTTACCGATATCAACCGAGATTGACGACTTTGCATGCCCTTCAGAACACGGAAGCGCTCAAGAAATTTTTGTCACTAGCGGTCACCGATCCAACTATCGATCGCGCCCTAATTGCTTAACTTTAACGATCACTTTAGATCGACGCAAGCTGCCAGGCTATAAACACAGTGACTCTACTTTAATATAAAATGTACGAATCAATTAAACATCTAATCTAAACTAGCCGGCTATCTATCGGGTTAAGGATGTAATTCTATATTTATTGGTCCATCAGATCCCTAGCCCCGTATTTAATTAACGCCCAACCCTCAAGTGGTACGGCGGAAATGTCCTCAAGGGTTGGATATTTTCCTGTTGATTACAACTTAGCCGACGTTGTATAGAGGTAGTAATAAATATGTATATTCAGGACCTATATTCTAATGATCGTTAGGTTAAAATTTGCGGGTTGAAAAATATCCGTAGGCAGCAAAGCTATGTTGTTGTTGCTGTATCACTACGGTGAAGATAGAGAACCAGATATTAAACCAAGCTTTTTTTCCAAAACAGTGTTTACTGT
>DWJQ01001923.1:0-10286 GCA_018248915.1 Hesperia meskei straton | reverse complement strand
GTCAGCACTGACACTGCACTGACAATGCCGAGAATGTATGAAAGATTTGCCGGTACTGTGTCGGAACTGAGACTTCATTGATATGTGTGAATCATTCATATGAGTGAATCATCCGTTAGAATTCCTAAATGTGCACCAACAAGTGCAGTGTGAGGTATCGTCTAACTATCTAAATATTTAAGCAGTCTTACCGGACATTGTAGAAGTCCCTGTGTGGTACGGCCTTTTGAAGTGCTAACTCGTGTAATTCGTTTAACAAAACGTGCATCTTGAATTTAGACGAAAGGTAGCTCAGACGCCGGAAACAGAACGATTTACTGAAATTAAAATTCCTGCTTGATCATTTCAAGATTACTAAATCTGGTAACAAACTTTGTACTCATTTGATTTAGAAATATAAAGCCATTTCTTCCGAGTTGATCAGAATTTCCTGTCATCCGAGCACCCTGCAGTGGCGAACTTACAGAGGTCCATCGGCGATCATGTCGCCGAGTCGTGCGATGTCCTCGACGAACCGCTTGAAGGCGAGGTGGCGGTAGGGCAGCGGGCGGGCGGCGCGCGCGTCCGCGTCGCTGCCGTACACCCGCACCACGCCGCGCGCCCAGCCGTACACGTAGCCCAGCCGCGCCGGCGTCGGACACGCCCACGGGTCTTCTTGCTCTAGGTAGCCACAGTTGGTGTTTTAACTGACTTAAAAAAAGGGCTGTTTCCTCATGGTCCTACTATTTTGCCTACCACGAGTAAGACCTATTATGCCTCGGGCTACTACGTGCGTACGAGGACACAGCCAAAAAAGAAAGTTCTTAATTCGACTGTTTTTATGTATGTTACCTCATTACTTTTGACTGGGTGTTCCAATTATTGTAACTATTTTTTTATTCTTATGCTAGTGCTTGTCGTCTGGTACCATAAATAAATTTTAGCTACCTGGCACCGAGTCTTCAATTAAATCATCTACACTTTCGCAGGACAGCGTTGCCGGGACAGGTTTGATCGCTGCTATCGTTGAGAGAGGCACTGCAATAAAAGTGTTACAATCATGCAGAAGGAATCGTCAAAATAACTACGATCCAAATGGTGGACAAAGAAATGGAACAAGATCATGATTGCCAAGTGGATGACGATACGGGGGAGTGATTGACTCGTTATTTTACTGCAAAAAATTGATGATAGCGTTTAATGCTGAACTGCTGACCTTCTTAGGTACTTCTGGCCTATGCAGCTAATTTCTTCAAAAAGTACCTTTAGTACCTACTCAAAGTTAATCTCAAAGTAGTGTAATCTACTAACATTTTGTTACTGAAGTTCCTGGAGGGCTGGCCCTATTATCAGCATTACCCAGATCTTCGGATGAGGAGCGGATTAAATGGAGATATTGTTCTGCAACGGCTCCTAAAAAGACGCAGTTTTACTTCAGCTTTAAATTCAAACATGAATCGTAAATTTTACGATACCTACTTACCTTTGTAACGGGATCTCGCAATCTCAACAGTATTGGTCCATCGAATTACGAATTAATGACAACGATTACGTCTGGAGTCTGGAGGTACAAAAATGACCCCGCCAAGAAAGTATACCTTTCTCGAAAGTGGTTTACGGGGGCATTTAGCCCAAATCTACCCACATTGGAAGCTTTTATACCAAACGATTTATAGCGTTTGTTTTAAGAACTAATAGAGCCTCTATATTGATATGTGTACACACTTTATTTAAGTGGGTAGGCGCTGCAAATATGTACCAGCTATTAGTAGCTAGGTACCTATGTGAGTAACATATTATGTAAATGTAATTTGATTATTATTTAACTGTCAAAATCCATCATGGCGTGACTGTAGTTCAACGATCTGGGATGTCTCGCGGAGTGCGGCTCGCGGTGCGACAGATAGCTGGCCAGGAAGGAGGGGAAGGACTGGCCAGACACCTCCATGTAGTGCTGGCGCAGCGTCAGCGCGTCCTCCAGCAACGTCGCCGACCGCACCAGCTCTTCCATGGGGACCTGTGCAGTGGATCTGTATATGGGCTTACATAGGTTGCGGCAAACTGGGATGTGCCTTTTCTTTTGCGTCATTTTAGGTGGACGATGAAGTAACATATTGGCGAAAAGAATCCGCAACAAGGCTATCGACGACATGGTGCTGGCTATTAAGAAGTACATATTTGGACTAGGTACTTAAAATGTTATCTACGAGTAACAGTTTCAGTGAAGAGATCTAGCAATGTGGTAGAATGTGCTACCACGCCAGTTGTACCTAAAATAGTCGTGCTTCGGTTGTAGAGAACTTTGATAGCGTGAATCAGTTCTGACGCAGTTTCGCCACAGTACCGTCAGAATTGAATTGTCTAGTACTGAGCCCTGGTAATCCAGACACATAATTAACAATTTACCAAGACATGGGGTTGGTATTGGTTTAAGGATGATCTAGTGAAGTTTTCCACGTAGATACGATACGGAAGCGGTAAGGTACCCCGGTGATGTGTATCCCGGTGACGGAGACGCGCTGGAAGGGCACGGCGGCGCGCACGCGGGAGTCGCCCGGCGCGCGCACGCACATGCGGCTCGCGGCGTTCATCGCGCGACGGGTCTCCCTGCAGAAACCCAGCTCTCTGATACTACACTACTCAAGTAAGAACAGTGAACTTATATGTATAATTACGTAACTACTTATGTTTGGTTGGATCGTACAGAATTCTTGGCATTGGCTAGAACTCAATCTGTGTCTATGCTCTTTCTTCACCAACATTTTATGTGGCCTTAGAGCCTGTGGGGGAATCAGTAGACCAAGGTATCAAGTAAGCCAAGGGACAGTCTCAGACAAACCTGCTATGTTTTAGTGATAGAATTGCGTATCGGTCAGGGTACCCGATGAAGTACTAACTGGCTCCGTCAAATCGGTAGTTAGAGTTCAATGCGATCCGAAATTAACTTTTGTCTACACTACAAAAACACTACAAGTATCACAGGTATTGGTAGAAATATTGTTCTATGATATTCTATATACTTACAAGTAGCATGCATATGCGAAACATATGGTATTACACTTGAATCTTATGCTATAGACGACTAATAGAGTGCAAATAAATAAGGATTTCCTAAGTAGAAAATTTTATATTACTTAGGAACTTGTTGACAACGATTTTCCTAATCCATACAGGAGCAGCCTGGTACCTAGGTTTCCTCAATTAGGATGAGAAAATCGTGCCCTACAGATAACGTGTTGAAAATAGTTTTTCCAAAAAATTTAATTTCTTACGATCGAGCCCTTTTCCACTGCCTGACGTCGTCGCGAGTTCCAAACATTCTACGGCTAACTGGCAGTGTACTGGAGAAAATTTTTATTGTTGAATTTTCTGCATATTAATGTCTGAATGGGCTAAATGGAAGTGGTTCCAACGGCTCCATTGTGTGCGTGGTACACTGGTACTCCATTGAACTCTGAGTCTCTGACAGAGTTCAAAATTGACATGAGCATTGATGTTAATATTTCAAGACATTTGATGTACGTACCTAATGTCATGTCATGAAGAATAAAAAAACACATTGTCAGCTATTTGCCTAGAAGACATAAGTGTACTGACCTAGGTCACAAAATATGGATAGCCTAGGTCACAAAATATGGATAGTACCTAGGTATAAAAGATACCTACTCCGTTATTAAAGCACCTTTGCAAAACGTCGATAGAATCAAAAATTGATGTTCATAACAGAATTTGTAAATTCCTAAATGAAAATAAATGATTTGAATTTGAGTTCACGTAAACCTGATACCAAAATCTGCATAGGTCTAGAATGGCAAGTAGTTTTTGTGTTGTCTGTACTTTCCAACTAGAAGAATTCGGTTATTTTTTGTAAAAAGTTATATCACAAAGCGTTGAATGCATTTATTACTCGTATACTTAAATGATGACCTACCAAAGAAAACCTTGTAAGGAACTTCTATGTAATCATTTCAAAGGTGATTGTGAAGTCCACCAAATGATATTAAAACACTATTCATTTAATAAGTACCTTTATTGATAAGAACATTTAGCTATAAATTTCAGCTTACATAATAAACATCTTACCTAAGGAAAAATCAAAATAGGTTATACCTGATTATAAGTAGCCAAATACATAGGTATGTAGGTTTAAGTATCTACTGTACCATACAAAAGTAGGTAACAAGTAGGTACCAACATACGTCGCACTAAATGTTAAAAGATAATCACATTTAAATCTATGTAAAATGCGCGCTATTTAAATGAATGCGCATTAGGTCAATTGCATAACAGTTATCTCTGTACCTACTGCAGTTCACACTTCACAGTGGTCACAAAGTATGACGTAGGTAATTTGCATCATAACTGGCAATTCCATATTCTTAGCGACTCTAGTGCCTATATAATATATTTGTCTACAGAATGTTCGTATTTCCACTACATTGGTTGTTGGTTGTTGACGACTCGTGCCTACACGAGCGAAGGCCTCTTCAGACTGACGATGGGCGCGTTGATGTTGGGCGGCGGCGGCGTGGTGGGCGGCAGGCCGTTCGCCGCCGGCGCAGACTTGCACGCCTGCAACCACATGCATGGAATCCCACATTCAGTAACAACATTTAACTGAATAAATAAATACACGCTAACACACTCATACCCCCGCAGTAGGTTACTAGGTACCTGTGTCTCGGGTGGCATGGACGACGCATATAACACATTACAAATACACCCATGACCCGAGTGAAAATATTTATCTGCCACATAAATATCTGCCCCGGTCGGGAATCGAACCCGGGACCCCTCGCGTCGCAGTGTCGCTACCAACTAGGCTACAGGGTCGTCAACGACCTTTAAAATGAAGTCGAATGTAGGTACTTAGACTCGATCTCAGATCTTATGACACGTGAAAATTTATTTTGATGAATTTTACAACCCTAAAATCCGCCTGGATTATCTTGCACGAGCAGAAAATAACTTATTGAAATTATTTCATATTTTTAGTTGCTGTGTTTTATGATAATTAAGTATACTTAGAGACTTACTTAAAAATTAAATAAATAAATAGATACCTGTATATCCCGCTGGGGAGGAAGCGTACGATAATAGGTAAAGACATTCATTATTGATTAATAACAAATGAAAAAATCATTAGGCACAGATTCAAACATTTCGTCTTAAGGAAATGATATCAGTTAGCCATACACCAAAACCCATTTTACGACGATAATGAAGTAATCTAATGATATTTTTAACAATGTACTGTCACAAGATCAAAATCATGATTTTGAAGTGATAAGGAATGTCATGTTGGGAATTGGTTTTGCTTACAGGCGTTGTCATAGGACAAAATAAAAATAAATACGAACGAGGACAGTTGGACACGAATCCCTCTGTATATTGGGGTGGGAAAGTGATAATGGGTGAAGGATATCATTCGTAGTTCATCGCGCGAGATACCTCGTTACTGGGAACAAGGCACCAACGCGAGTGACAAAATTTTGAAGATTCTAAATCATGTTAATAATGACTGAGGCCGACACCTAATATGTCCATCCAATTTTCTGCGCCTAATATTCTCAGTTAGATCGTTATGCAGATAGAACATTACTTTTTGGACTGGAAAAAAGCAGACACGTAAACACGTTTTTAACTGAAGATACTCAAAAACTGTCAAGACTGATCATGAACATCAAAATTATTATGAATTCAATAAAACGTCTAGCATACATTATACACAAATACAGTTAGGTATTCCATTCGATTTGTGATTTTGATGCGGCATGTTAGGTGTACACAGGTTGTACCTTAACTGTAGGTGACGTAGCAGGGGCCACATCGATGAATCTATCACAACAGAAATCTCACTTTAAAACGTAAATATCGGGCGACTAGTGGTTACAAATTTATTTAGCCACATTGGTTAAAAATTAATAATATCTTAAATCCTGTATTTATAAATAAAACTTGAATTTAATGTATCGAGTGGATGATAATGTTGTGTGATGAATTGAATTATTTACGATGATACTTAAATTAAAACAACAGATCAGTGTATAAGATTTTTTATTTATTTCCAACAACATGATAACTTTCACTTTCGAGTGTAAGTATAACTAACTATAAATGAGCTGTATAAAATGTAAAATCATATCTTTTTGATTTTTAACATGACATGATGAGATTTACCTAAGTATAGATCATGTGTAAGATTCATTGCATTATGTATAAGGAGAGCAATGTGACCATTCATGTAGAAATATTGTGTACTTTATTGTAACCCACTTTACACGGCACCTATAACTTAAACCCAATTGCCCCGAATGCTTATGTGATACTTTTATGATTCCGCACACAGAACAGTAGGCATATTATAAACTCTTAATTCCAGACAGTTCACGTTCACAACGTGTGACAGAGACAGCGCTTTACAGGTTATAAGATGCTGTCTCTGTCACACGTTGTGAACGTGAACTATCTGGAATTAAGAGTTCATAATACGGCGCCAGATAGATGTTCTAACATGTAAAGCTCCTTAATTCCTATAAAATACACACATTAACACAAAATGTCACACACATCGATGTAACGCAATAAGGCAAGACATAGACAAGTTTTGCGCGATTCGACAAGAACAAAAGACAAATTATAACGACATACAAATTGTTAAGTCTTGCCATAAAGGTTACATCTCCCTCTCAAGTAAACTTATAAAACAAACATAAAATTAAACAAAAAATATGTTACATAGAAACGAACCAAGCTTATTTAATAACAAAAAGAGCAAAAACTAATAAATCCCTCATATAGCTATAAAAAATAAAGTTGTGCAAGGCATCGCAGCCGAGTCACAGACTTAATTTACCAAAAAACATCCTTAGTCTTAACAACACAAGACCATTAATATAAATAATTCTAAGAGTAGAAAGTATAATTTTTATATTTAGAAAGAATATGAGTGTATCTTTTATACATTTCCGCAAAAAATATAAAACTAAGAAATCATAAACTGTAATAAAATGTAAATAAAACTATATAAGGGATATATTGTTTAAATGGAATTAAATTAGTTAAACATAATTTAAGAGTTAAATATAAAATCCATGTATTACCTATAAATGATGGATTGCTAAATACACATCACACTGCAATACTTTTATCACACTATTACATTAATATATGTAGGTAATGAAGTAGAGTTATTAGAAGAATATTAGTTTCATGATTCTAAAATATACCTATTATTCATCGATTTTATCCGTACCGGCTCTTCAACGAGCACAACCTTGTTACTAGTCTAGGGAAAAAATTATTATCGTCACTTGGTTTCTTTACTTCTTTCTTTAAGACTCTTATATTGTATGAGTTTATCTACTTACTCCTGTATGAATAATAGAAGGGTCATTAAAGGGTAAATATAATTATAAGGTCCAAAGGTTACCGGTCAGTTATCATAGTTTACAAAGGGGAGTATTCATAACGGGTCACAAATGTTATATGGATGACATCGCCACGACAAGCCAATGAAATATGCGACGTAAAGCTTGTACATAAAGGGTATAAATAGAATGGCACTTTCTCCTTAGCAACGCCTAATTATCACATTGAGGAAATTCACTTACTTACAACACCGTAATATAGGAGATTCTGTTGTTAAAGAAATATTATTATCGTTGAAACTTTTTTATCCAGAGGACTCAACGGTTATCTTTACTCGAGTAATTGAAAAATGTAACAAGTAGGTACTTACCTATAATTTAAGTTTAAGTCACTTAATTGACTTAATGTTATTTTTAATTATCAATTTATGCGACTTATAACAAGTTTAATGAAAATGTTTTGTGTCCTATAAGAGTTACGCTCTCTTGTTCGCCTATCTGCCACCTATAATTCGGAATTTACCTTTTAACTACGGAAGACTTTAGATCTTAAATTAAAATAAAACGTAGTTCTAGTAACCACTTATTTCATAAAGAATAAAAAATAAAGTATCCTAAAGCCTCAACGATAAAAATATAACGATTGACAGATCTCACATTAATAACAACATTTAAACATTGGGGCACAGGGCCCACCGTGTAGGGCCCTGTATCGAGTACAGCAGTACAGCGAGACAACGATATTCCATTAATTATATATAAAAACGATTATCTCATGATTAAGTATAATTAATATATTATATTCAATTATTAGCTAAACGTATTTAAGTATCCACAGCGTCCTGATTTATCTGCGGCTCGACATTCCTTCCTGAAATATTTATGTTTGTATTTAAACTTTACTCTTTAGAACATTACAAATGGATGCATTTAATTCAGTTATTTTTATTTTATTCGTGGGAAGTAAAATAATGTAAGTGCAATTGAACTTGTGGTTAATTTATGGTTAGAACAAACACAGCACACAAACAAACAGTTATCTAATAGGACTACAACTTTCAACAAACGATGTGACCGACCCTGCGACCTGCATATATTATTGTAAGTGTAAAATTCAGATTTTCGCATTTCTTTAAATAGTTAAACGGGCATTCGATTTATAACATTAGGAAATGATTCGTTTATAGAAGACAAAATCGTGTATTAAGAAAATTTTTTTATGTGGTACACCTGGTGACTTCATTAAGCCTTCGAGGTTCTTATTTTAACATTTTACGTGAATTTACCAACCATCTCCTTTCAAGAAAGATCGAATCTCCGTTTTCTCCATTGCCCTATGACCCAGCGCGCTGTTTTGATTTTTACTGTGTGTAACGTTTAGATTAGATAATTTCACCCTGTCCTCTAACAGCAAAGCAAAAGAGTCATGGTATGATCGTGTGCATGTGTCGTGGTCATGACGTGTGTGTGAATGTGTGCGACGTGTACAGACAGAGGCTCACCTTGAAGATGTTTGTGAGCTCGTCGAGCAGCGTCTCGTGGCGGAAGGACACGCGGATGTCGGGCACGTTGGTGCGCGTGATGTCGTTGCCCGCCACGCCCTCCTTCTGGTAGTTGGGGCCCAGCCAGTACTGCTTCATCTGCACATTGGGAGACCCGAGTCGGAGTGAGATGAGAGACCAAATGTTGCGATACTTCAAGAAATTTAATGCGTTTAATCAATTTCTCATACAGAAATTTCAAGTTCCCAAATATATAAATTATAAATACCCAAGGCATAGGACAAATTTTTTTACTGAATTAGAAGAAGATAAAAGAAATAAGAAGTAAGTAAAGATTGAACTAAAAGAAAACCATTGGGGAAGACAACATGAATTACTAATATTTAAGTGGTACTTAACCTATAAATGTATTTGTGGTGAGACGCAGACGCAGAATTCTTTTTTATCGAAAAATGATTGATAGTACAACGGTGATAACGTCGGTATGACAAGTGACGTACCTCGTGCGGGAAGCCGGACATGAGCACGGAGTTGCGCGCCAGCTCGCACATGTCGCACGAGCTCAGCTTCCACACCTGCGCCGCGATGCTGTACTCCTCCATGAGCGGCTCCTTGGTGAAGTGGAACTGCAGCGGGTCGTCGGTGGACAGCGTGATGCAGAGCCCGCGCGCCAGGAACTCCGGCAGCGGGTTGCGGTGGTAGTTGAGGAACAGCGAGTTGTTGCTCAGCGGCGACATCGCGATCGAGATCTGCGCCAGGTAGTACAGGTACTGCAGCACCGGCACCTGCGCACACGCACGCCACACCCAGCGTTACTCTCGCCTTCATATCTCCGTAAATGTCTATCATAAGTAGGTCGGTACATGTAGGTAACAACTATACAATCTAAGAATCTTACAGAGCCGACTCCACAGAGGCAAAAGTTTTCTTTGGTTTGTTAAGGTTGGAAGCCAAACATTACACATGTCATTTATAAAATATTTCAGATGAAAGATGAAGAATGTTCTATTTTGCTTTCAGTTAAATTATCCAAGGAAAGAAGTCTCAACTGTACCGTATTATCTACAATATTATGATTGTAAAATGCAGTATTAGTAAGTCAATTACATAAATGCTCTGTCAGTGTAGAGTTAGTAGAGTTACCTTCCGTAGCAGCAGGCCGTGCGAGATGTTCTCTGCCAGCATGAAACCGCACACCAGATGCTGCACGGGCCCCGCCTCCCCGCAGTGCGGCCGCAGCACGAACGTGTTCAGACCTTGCTCCCTGCACCACACACACTCTCACGTCAATATATAGAATACCAGTAACTGTTTCTCGCGTGGTCATTCAAGTCATTTAGACCGATATATAAACAAACTTTTGATTCCTGAGTTAACGTTATAAGCATGGAGCAAATATAGAAAGGAGACGCCCTAAGCAACTGTGCACTGTAAC
>DWJQ01001922.1:0-10287 GCA_018248915.1 Hesperia meskei straton | reverse complement strand
AAAAGTCATGATTTCATTTCGCGCCATTATTAGACGCATTATTTTTGTCGTTTTTTTAGTCATTGTTTGAACTGTGCAGTCATTAAAATAGTTTTTATAACAAATAACAATCACATTCAAATTCAATTTACAGATGTTTGAAGTCCACATTGATTAATTAAATTAAATTAATCGATGTTTTTCAGCAGGTTACCCTCACTGTGCCTCACTATAAAGCAAAGACAACCGGTAGTCAAATGTGGTCTATTAAAATGTATATTCGTACCTATCTCTATGATTAAAATGGCCTTAGTAGGTAGGTTTTTGGCATCTCATAATATCAATATCCATTTAACAGCGCGGGAATTTTAAATTAATGTGTCCGATTTGCAATGTTAGAAACTAAGTAGGTAAGTTTCTTAGATTTTGTTTTAATTAGTTCGTGTCAGTGAATTGATCAATTAATGTATGGTATGGATTATTTGATAAAGATTGTGTTAACCTTTTACAGTAAAATTGAACAGAAGGAATAAAAACAGTTAAGTAGGTATGTATCTTTTCTCTATGCATGATGCAGTTAAGCTTCAGATTCAGACATGTTTCGACATGTTACCGCGTCACTTCAAATTACAAATTATAATTTTAGGGTTCCAGTTTTTATTATGTCGATTCGCCGCCGGTTTGGCCAGTGTTTTAAAAGTAAATGATATGTTGTAAGCAATTTAAGAGCTCAATTAAAAGTTTTCAACAATGGACAACTCGGTTTCTTGCTTTTCAAGTTATTTTGTAAATAAACAAAACGCACGATCAATTAAACATATTCTGAATTTTAAATTGAAGAGAAGCGAAGAAGACTTTTATTTATATGTCCTAACAGATAAATCGATAGTGAATTATCAAATGATTTTTTGTATGTGTTACAATTAATAAGGACAAACTTGAAAAACTGTTGCAAAGAGGATTTTAAAAATTATTTTTCTAAAAGTGAAGAACATCAGTATTCAAATTTCAAAATTAAGGTGGTATCTAAAACAAATATTTTTACTGGATGTTGGAAAGCTCTGTATGAAGTGGTTCCAAAAGATTTCCCAGGTAGTGAAAAAAATATTAAGATATTCAAAGATTTGACCAAAGTTGTGTTGTATAGTATGAAGAACCAGCACATTTCTTTACATGAATTCATTCGCAAATGGGACTTTTCAGTACATCCATGGAACACACTTCCAACTGCAATTATGGACCAAGTTTTACATAAGACACTGTGTTGGATATTGCAGAATATTTTATCAGCAATAATAAGCTTAAACTTTTTTGTAACGACATGCAAAATCGATACCAACGAAAACAAACTATATTTTTTCTGGAAAAATGATTGGCAAAGTTTTTATGATAAGAAGATATCAGAGATGATTTATACCAAAATAATAGTTAGACATGAGATTAAATGTATGGGAAAGAAGATAAAAATAAAATATAGTCCCCAGGAAAGACTTCACTTAAAAATGAGCAATAAAGAAGTACCAAAGCTGCATCTTGTTTTAAAACGAAACTATAATTACAGACCTATAGTCAGGTATAAAAATGATACACTGACAATAAACGAGAAAAATAAGATTAAAGATAGATTATATTTTCTTAGAATTCTAACTGGAAAACCACAAGATAAGATAGAAACAAAATATTCATCATTGTATTCAATGTGGGTAATTTGCAATAAGCCAAGACTTTATTTCGTAAAAACAGATTTAAGTAATGCATTTGGCGCTATAAGTAGGAGCAAATTAATGAAGATTCTGGCTGAAAAGCATGTTGAATTCCAGAAAAGTCAACATCCATTGTATCTAAAGAAGAAATTCGCACAGACCTACAAAGAAATGATGATTGAGTTGAACAAACCATTACTTGTTAGAGCAGGTTCAACAGTATATGAATGGAAGGAAGGTTTGGTTCAGGGATATAAGTACTCACCTGCTCTCTCTGAACTTTATTACACTTACATGGATGAATTATATTTCTTAGATCACTGGAAAAAGTATGATTCAAATTTAAAATTGTTTGTAAGAGTTGTGGATGATTACCTGTATATTACCGATTCAATTGAGGATGCCCAATCATTTCTAAACGCACTATCAAGTTATAGAAATGTTAATTATGAGAAAACTGTGGTAAATTTTCCTCATCAAGCAATCTCACTTCAATATGATATTACTTTCTTAGGATACAGTTACGATACAAAAACTCTGCAAGTAAACCGGGCAAGCAATATCTACAAAGGGCCTATGTGCTATAAAATAACATTCTCATATGCAATATCAGACATAAGAAAATTTCTTGTGAATCGAATTGGACAGTCTGGAATCCAAGTAAATTCACATTTGTTCAACTTTAATTTCAACAATGAAGAACTCATTTGGAAGCACATTTTTTTAACATTTTGCTTATCAGCAAACAAATTCTGCACCATACTAGGTATTCTTTGCAATGAAAAGGAGGTGGAAAAGTACTTTGATTTGTATAAAAAAAGAGTTACAGTAAAACTTGGTAATGCTATGTTAGAGACGTTATTGAAGAATAAACCAAAAGGGCTTTTGTTTGTCTACTGCATTAACCACATTCGATATCTATCTTTCAAAGCTTTATGTCTGTGTTCAAAGGAAACACCAAAATGCAAGAGTCTTATCCCACTAACGAATATAGAATTAGCCAAAACGAACTGCATTTTTGGTAAATTTAGAGACCATGCAAGTAGGATTGATAAAAGTGGAAACACTCTGGCTCCAGTTATAAAAGAAGTTTGCCGGAGAACTGATCTTAGAAAAATAATTAAGCAATTTGAAAATGTACCAGAAGGATTTGAGTGTTACAAAAATAAGAAGTTTTTTAATGAATCATGAAAAATTTTTTTTTATAGAATTAAATGAAATCAATCAACTTTTTAATTGCATTTTATTTCAAGTTTACAGTTACAAGTATATCAGTCATGTATAAAACAATTATAATAGACAACCATAGAACCATAAATATATTCAAAAAAATATATTACATAATACAATTCAAAATGGAATTCATTTTGTACTTAATTTTCTTGAAAACATACATAAAATAAATATTAGAAATAAGGCACTTACTGAATAAATACAGTCGAATTGAGAACCAACCTCTTTTTTTTTGAAGTCTGTTAAAAAAATCAAAGGATTGATTACCACATGAGATTCATATTACACATTTATAAACTATAAAAAAAACATCACTAGTATTTGTCTTTATATATTCCTAAGCTTGGATTTCTGAATTGTGCACTACATTTGATGCAGACTTATTATAAAAATTAAAATTACATGGAAAGATTATTTGAGGAATCAATATCTAAAAAACCGTTTTAAGGGTGAAAAGTGACCGTTACTTGTCTAATAAAATCAGTCATGAGATTCAAACAAAAATAGACAACCACAGATAATTAAAGCTATTGTAAAAAAAAATTATAATTAAATCAGGCACATTTACTGGACGGAGAGATTACATTATCTTAAATTCTATATAGCTGCTCCTATGAAGTAAATAATTTTTGCTTATTATTTTCTATCTAAGTAACGCAATTAAAAATAAAGAAAACGCGATGAGACACCCTACAACACCATGTTTATACGCGTTGGACAAAAAGTCGGGATCTGAAGCTATATAGTAGGAGGCCTGGGGTGCATCGCAGGACACTATTCTGGCAGCCCTAGGCAAGGCCTTCCCCGCGATGACTTCTGCAGACCTCTTGGCGTGCGACAGTGGCTTCAGTCGGACAGCAGCGTCGCTGAATATCAGGTCTGCGTACGGAGGATGTGAATAAAACATGCTGAAGCTGTAAAGAAAAAAATATTTCAAACTATCTAGCCATTGTCCTTGGATTTAATTACTTTTTTCTTTACAAATACTTTTCGAAAGTCAAATTACATCATTGCTTGAACAAATTCCTATGGTGAGTGGCTTGGGGAAAGAAGCGACAAGAACTCACAAGAAGCTTCTCTTCCTACTCACAGCTGCAGAATTTATTTACTACTTATTTATGGCTAATATGATCATGTCCAAGATGTTTTTCTTTTAAATAATCATCAAGTTTGTGAATAATCATCAAGTTTGTGATAACCTTTTCTCTAAGACTGATTTTGACATGAGTTTTAAATTTACAGTACAGCATTTCAATTAATTCAGCAACAGCTAACAGGTAGCTAGCTATGCTAAATCTGAATTTTGTTACAACCAATTTAGCCTTAACCATTCGTCATAAGATTGGTTTTAAAGTCCACTTTTAAGTGAGAACAACACGTCACCTGAACTCATCGGACGTGGTAGACCCATAGAACTGTTGAGCGTACACCATGAGGTTGGAGTATGTATCGAGCTCGGTGTGGTTGGCGCGACCCATTAGTACCGCGCCCGGCACTTTGCCCAGGTTGCAGGTTTTGTACTCGTGCATCTTCGCTCGGGTACCTGAGGGCACATAACGGGGTGTTTATTGAAATGGGGCATTAGGTAAAGGGGAATAGACGATATAATCGATTAATCGAAATAGGAAGCCGCCCCGGCCTGGCATATCATGAAAAGAGCGCTGGCTCGCAAAGCAACATTTATTTGGTGGTGTATATAGTAGTTAACCATAAGAGATATCTACATTCTCTAGTACATTACTTTAGCTTTAATGTATCTCTGCTGGTTAACATGGCAGAGCACCGTTCACAGACACGAAATATGGAACCACTTTGAACTATGTTTCGTGTTAATTAGTGTCCATGAACTATGTCGTTGTGTGCGTTGCTCTCGCGTGCAGTGTTTGAACATCTGGGCCCCAATTCTGCAAATTTATAACGCTTCAATAGTATCTCGATTTAATAGTCTGCCACATTTTGTATACGGAATGTGCCGAAATAGCGCCGAAAACTATTGAATTTTGTACACAAAACGTATCAAAATTTCGAATTTTGTATGCAGAAATGTGCCAAACAATTAAATCGAGACACTATTGAAGCGTTATAAATTAGCAGAATTGGGGCCCTGTACTAGCGCACGATTTGTACAACTTCCTCACTGCCGTTCACTGGGCATCATTCAACCTGGGCCGACACCTCGTAGGGAGCTGCTACGACGTGAACCGAGCTACACGACGTCACCGTGACGTGAGCACGCACCGTCCGGACACAGCAGCTGCAGGTCGTCGGGCAGCAGGTCGCGCGCCCACCACTCGCGGCGGCGGCCGGCCGACACCTCGTAGGGCGCGGAGTGGCGCACGAACGCCACGTCGCCGCCGCCCTCCACCATGCACCGGAGCGCGCCCACGTGGCCGTAGTAGTCTTCGGACGCATCGCGGCGGCAGCGTCTATGCATTTGTACAATCGACGTTAGTACACTGTTACGACTGGATTTTATGACTCTACTAAAACAACAGTGAGGTAAGAAATGGAGACATGAGATTTGGCGTGCTGGCGAGGCGCGATGTGGAGAAGACAAGCGCTACAGGGAGAAACAATGCTTTAGAAGAGAGGAGAAAAGGGATGTGATGAGGAGTTTCAGGTGATGTGTCAAAATTTTACAGGCCAGCGCACAAGGTAATTTGAGAATAGACATAAGGCAGAAAATATTAAACAACATTTCGCGCCGCCCGCGTGGCATCACACCTTGCACGCCCGCCTACACCAGCACCGACCTGAACGAGGAGCCGTGGCACAGGTGGCACAGGTTGTCGTGCGGCACGGTGCCCGAGTCCACGTACTGTGAGCTGAGCGCGCCGGGCGCGCACGACTTCGTGAAGTACTGCGCGGCCGCGTGCGCGCCGTCGCAGCCGTACGGCCTGAGGTATGACACATTACACATTATAATACTTGTGGGAGCATCGCACACACGTCACGCGATGACGTCACCGAAGACTGAATCACGCTATTAAGAATTTTACATCGCTCGCATATATACAACGCCCCGAGAGCATTCGCTTGAGAGGCATAATCGCGCCCCCCCCCAGAATGTCGTCTCGCCTGGCGGGATATTTCCCATTGCCAAATACTAGTAAATAACGCACCGTACGGCTTACTTAAAAGATGTGTTAAGGAGTTTGTTTCGCCTTTGTTCTTCTCTTATATACATAGGTAGTAGCTTTGAAAACGGCGGTAGATTCAATGACCCCAGATAGAGTCCCGCATAAATTAGAGCGACATCTGACGGTAGTTTCTGAGTTACTCCTAGTTTCTGATTTTGAAGTCTGCTATATTTTCCAAACAGTTCATTTTCATTTATTTTGCATTTGTAATAAATTCATCTTAACCCAAGCGCTTTTTAAGTTCAAACTACTAACAATTTCAACTCCAAATCATCTCACCGTATCCATCCATTAGATATGAGGTACGCGAGCGGGTACACCCATCCGGCCGCCTGTCCTATCCCGGTGTGACACGTATTCTTCCCGCGGAGGTACGTCAGATCCGTGTCTTTGTCTTGCTCCTTGGCTACCGCTACTGCGTAGTACCAGTCGTTGCCGCTGCTGTATACCTAAAGGATCGTCGTGATATTAATATTAATAATAGAAAATTCGGCTGTTTGCTCGTGGTCCTACAATGACGTCATAGTAGGACTATGAGGAAACAGCCGAAAATTCTGATACCAAAGCTGTGTTCGATTGTACTTCGTTCATAAGTATTAAGAAATAGAATATTATTGTATTTTTATTGGAGAGATAGACGTACCATAGTTGAGGCAGCATAGTTGTAACAGATACACCAGGGAAGTCCAACGCACTCTCATCAAATACATTGCGAGGTGAACTAATATACAAACCTACCCCTCTCTCTAAGCACATTGCAATATCTAATACTTAGAGTCGGTTGTTTAACATTTTTGAGGAGGGGGGAAACATTTTAGAGATGAGGGGAAGATGACTTTTTTCGAGGGGAATTCAACATTTTTGCCAACGGGGGAAGACTAACAGTCCGCAGCTACATACCTCCTGCATAAACGGAACGAGCCGATGTCGGTAGGCAGCGGCAACATGTCCGCAGCGTCGAGCAACGCGAAGTCGGCCACGCCCTCGGCGATCGCGCGCTCCCAATCCTGCTGTTTTCTCTCACCAAATATAATGCGAGGCTAACTAATATACAAACCTCACCTCTCTCCCTCTTAAAACAGTGGAAAGCCGGTATCTAACACATTTTGGTAAGTATGTAATACATATTAAAGGAGAAGAAATTTTGGAAATGTGGGGAAAGCTGACTTTTTTCGAGGGGAATTCAACATTTTTGCCCACGGGGGAAGAGAGACACCCAAAAATCCCGCAGCTATACACCTCCTGTATAAACGGCACGAGCCGATGTCGATAAGCAGCGTGGAGCATGTCCGCAGCGTCGAGCAACGCGAAGTCGGCTACGCCCTCGGCGATCGCGCACTCGCAATCTTACTGTTCCTCTACAAACTCCCTCTCAATCTAAGCACATTACAAAGCCGTTATCTAACACATGGTGGGAATTATCTAATACATTTTTATGGAGAATAAATTTTGGAAATGTGCGGAAAGACGACTTTTTTGGAGGGGAATTCAACATTTTTGCCAACGGGGGAAGACAGACACCTAAAAATCTCAAAGCTACATACCTCCTGCATAAACGGCACGAGCCGATGTCGGTAAGCAGCGTGGAGCATGTCGGCAGCGTCTAGCAATGCGAAGTCGGCCACGCCCTCGGCGATCGCGCGCTCGCAGTGCCGCGTGCTGTGCCCGCGCCAGCACACTAGCGTTGGGGTAAGGAATGCCGCTTTTAGGGCCACCTGTGATGGGAAATTTGATTATTTTTTTTATATCCTAGAGGCTGACATAGAAAATGGAGGAAAACTGATGGTAAGCGGTTATCGTCGACAATAGTCACACAATTCCTTTTTTAGGCTGAGCAGTTGACGTATAGTAAAACCTAATGGCAAGTAGTCATCGTCGACAATTTATAGTCACACAATTCCTTTTTTTAGGCTGAACGGTTGACGTAAAGTAAAACCTGATGGCAAGTGGTCATCGCCGACTATGGACACAACCAACACGATTTTCAGCAGGAACAAATAAACACAGATTTTTTATCAAAATATGCAGAACTATGTGCCATGCCTATGTTACTCACCGATGTCAGTTAAACATTGTCAGTCAAGAAAGAAGGGAAAAGGCAGATTGAATGAAAACTTTTCCACCTACCCTTATTAAAAAAAATTCCATCTACCAACACATTAAAAATATTTTCTCATACCCCCACTGTAATCCTCAAGAAAGGAGGAAAAAGGCAAACTGAATGAAAACTTTTCCACTTAAAATTTATTAAAAAAAATTCCATCTACGAACACTTTAAAAATATTTTCCCATATCCCCACTGTAAACTATTTCCATCTACCCTAATTATAATAACATTTCCACCTACCCGCATCTTAACACATTTGTCCATCTCCGGCTCACTAGTGACACACAGCACGGCGCGCTTGACGGGACAGTCCCGCACTCCCAGCACGGCCTGCTCCGCTTGGTCACCCCCGTAATGATTCTTGAGGATATGCTTCGCCGCCTGGTGTTCCTCCCTCAGCACTGTGAAGTTTATCGTTGCGTCCTGTTGAACAACCATATTGTATCGTTATCATCTGTACAGTTCTAAATATGTTTTTAAATTAGTAACACTGGGAATATCGCATGATCATATCACATGGGATGCGTTCCACTAAGCGAATAGAACACTCAAAACTACTTTTTCCTATAGAAATAGACATGTTTTTAGGGTTTTGGTCACGCTAAACCTGGCACACACATCACGCGGTGACGTCACGTGAAACCTGAATCACGCTAACGTAGTTTTACACCCCGGCCGTATATATACAAGTTCTGACTATAAGCTGTAACAGTAGCTCACCAGGCAACACATCTCACCTGAGAGATCTTCCAATGGCAAAAGAAAATTGCTAACAAAAACTAAGTAATATTACTGACCTGAACTAATAGATCTGTTGTACCATTTGATTGGAACAAATGGAATGATGGTTCGATAGGTTGACCGCGGGCATCCAATCTTGGTTTGAAGCTTGGAATTGACTCCCTGGAGACATGTTGAATTAATTGTTATTTATAAAGTAACTCACAATTTGTGTACTTCATCTATTTGGTACTTATGGTTTGGATATTTTATAGTACAAAAACAAACTCTATTGAAATGGCAATGTGCAAAAAACATTGCAAATACCCATACCATAAAAACAACTGTCAAAATCAATAAAAGTCAAACTTAAAAATCTATCCTTTATACTCAATTAAATTTACAACTCACCGGTTGTCATTATCATCAATCCTTTCCCTATTGTTATAGTTCAATTGGTTCTGTCGATACCCATCATACGGATACCTGGATGCCTCGGTAGAGGTGGTGTAAAAGTTACCGTACCCATCCCTCGCTTGGTACCCCACTGTGCGGTTTGACACCCTATTTGAAGGGTTGGGGTCACCATATAGCTCCACTGCTTTCATGATTAAATTTTGGAATCTGTGAACAAATACAGAAGTGATAGAAGATGTTATTTGATTATCTGAGCGAAAACGCGCGAATACTTCTAGCATGTAATGCTTTCTCGGCCATTTAAAGTGATAACATAATATGATAAGTTTGCATTGATATATTGGCAGCCAAGAAAGAAGAAAATAGTTCGAGTGACTGGCCTGGGCAAATATTTATTAAGCAGTCGCGACAGTCCAGCTCGAACTAGTCCTGTGTACCCCGCCTGGGTGTAACCAAACTGACCTGATCCTTTGTGCCACGGTAGCCGCGCTGCTAGTGACCACTGCGTCGGCGGGCACGCGGCCCCAGTTGCACTGCTCCCACTGCGTCACCGGCCGGCGGGAGCCGTCGCGGCAGACCAGCTCGAACCAGTCCTCCGTAACTCCGCCTAGGTAATCACAGGAAGAAAGGTAATTATTTATTTGGGTCAGGTCATGGGGAACTAGTAAACCCATGAGGCCACTGCGACCATCTCTGATCTGTTATTTAGCTAGTCTGGAAAGGTAACATTTACTTATAGTATGAGCCTGTTTCACCATTTCCTGATAAAGTTTGAGATAGCTATATGACTAGATGACAGACTAAATTAAGAAAGAAAGAAAACATATTTATTCCCTCCGAGTTACAGTGTGAAAAAGAGCGATATTTAAATAAAGAACAAGTAGGTACATAGATGAAGCCGACACCATACTCTCCTGACGGAAACGACCGCATTCAGATTTTGTGAGAGGGTAGTCTTCACACTCTGATATTCTATGCGGCCGACAGC
>DWJQ01001921.1:0-10287 GCA_018248915.1 Hesperia meskei straton | reverse complement strand
GGGAACAAAAAGAGTGAAGCCAGCAAAAAGTCAGCTTAGCCTTGTAATACACACGGCGACACACACACCAAAACGACTTTTGTGTTCTAAATAATAAAAAATGTATGAAGCTTTATGTTCCAAAAAATAAAGTTTAGTTCTAGTTCAAACTGTCAACGTAGGGCATTATATTGGTTTCGATGTGTGCTTTCGGCTGACTTTTGCCGGCTTCACACGTTTGTTCACAGCGCTCTGTCTATGGTTAATTGGTCTGAGGATACGGGTACGCACGTGCTCGTTCGACTCAGTTGTCGTGATCACGTGACCACAATCCATGCAGCTGGTTCAAATAACGGCGTACAAAATACTTAACATGTGTATCCGTATTGTAGAAAAATTTGTACAATCCGCGAAGCGTTTAGTTTAAAATCATACCTTATTAAACTTCAGTGGTTTTAACGTTTTTATGTACCAACGCGTAGATTTTAAAAGCATAATGTAATATTTATTTGTTATGAGGACATGTTACCGCGCTATTTTCACAACGCCAATCACTCTATAACTTTCCTTGCAAGGAATTTCCATGGCCAGTCAATAAGGTGTTGTCCACGTGAAGTAACTGGAAATTTTATATGCTGCGAAAAGCTCGGACCAAGGCTGGCGTTTTTCAAAATATTGACATCATTTACGATCATACATACCTATATAGTTTCAATTGTACTAAAAAGTATTTCAATATTAGACGACCCGGATAGCGCAATGGTTAAGACGCCGGGTCGCTATTCCGCGGGTCCTGGGTTCGATTCCCAGCGAGGCGGAAATTGGAACGATGAATTTGAATTGCCGTTCTCGGTCTGGGTGTGTGTCCTTGTCTTGTGTGTTGTCAATGGCACCCACGACACAGGGAATCCTAGTGTGGGGCTATGAGTGTGAAGCGTTATTTATTTATTAACTAAGTACCGTGGCGGGCGGTGGTAATTTACTTACTGTCATTCACAATCATACAATCAGATAATTTAATTACAAATAATTTAGTCCTCTGTTACTTTGAATATATTATGCGTTGAATGTGTGAAATGAGTATAAAAATATAGTGTATCACCATGACCTTGCCTTTTCCGCTACAGTTCGCAATAGTAACATTGTTGTGAAAAGGCAAGGTCACCACACCTATCGAGTAATTACGGTACAGGAAAGTTAAAGCACGCACAATATTGATCATATAGGTACTTATAAAGTAAATTACTAATTTAATAACGTTGTGGACGAAGGAGTCCATAGAACTTGGGGTCCCTAAGCTTTTAATGAAGTGAAACTTCACAAAATGAACATTAAAATAGTACATTAGTAATATTAGTATTCATAGTAGTATTTATAATAGTATTTATTCAAACATTACTATTATTTATAATTGATATAATAATTGAATTATTTAACTATTGGAATTTGGGAACTTAAATAATAGATACATTCTCTCTCGACTGCTGTAGCATTACACATTCAACGCAACGGTTTTAAAATGTTTAGAGGTATCATTTTAATATTAAAAATAATAATTGTAAAGTTAATTGTTTAATTGTAAAGCCTGTAAAAATGTATTTTTAAAGTAGACTTGAGTAGATACAATATCTTAAAACAACAATTCTTGTTTATAAAAATACTTAACGCGCCCGTCTACAATTATTTCATTAGAGAAAAAAGCATTGTGCACTACACCGGATATTTAATTAGTTCCTCCTTCATGAACTGCACTTGCCGGATGAAGATGTTAATGAACGATCAGATCGTGTGCTGATCTTAATGAAGTAATGGACAATTTATCGCTAGTAGATGTTCCTTTCGACTCATACCATATATAGGTACTGTTAAGTTCGCTTTCGTTAAAAAATGATGAATCTGGGCGGGATGTGATGGGTCTTGAAAATTTAGGAACGTTTAAAATTGTTCAGGTATTTGTAGTACAAAACAAAATTTAAAAAATTAAACATGTTCTTTAATACCACGGAGTTTTAAATGATGAAAAATTTATCAACGAAAAGCAAAGCGACCAAAAACAGGAAGATTTCTGCAACATGTAAGGTTGATTGAAATGAAAAAGAACATATAAGAACCTACTTAACAAATATTTTAAGATTAAAAAAAACAATTAAATTTAAGGACGGACGTTCAAATGACCTTCGGTGTAATAAACAAGAGACCTCAACGAAATGCCATTTTTCTAAAATATCGTCGAGTTGAATATTGTTGTATTATGAGATAGAATAACAAAATAAATAATGATACTCGCGAAAGAAAATATATTGAGCACAATAATTTTATATGAAGATCAAAATGGATAAAAAATATGTAATCGTTGCCGCCTAAATCACATCACGAAACCGGATAGGTACCTAGGTGTTTTATTTTCTTATTTTCTTACAAAATACTTTGAAAAACAAGATACAAAATACAAGGACAAATGATACTTATTGCAAATTCGTGACTAACAACAAAGGTACAATGTCTATTCAGTTAACTGCGCGAGATTATTATGATGATACAAAAATCACTGACTCGAAAATTTTATAAATGTAGGAAAATAACACCTACAAGTACTAAGTTATATACATACACATCATCGCTAAAATTACTTATAGTACCTAAGTTTATAGTTGAGCCAAAAAACCAGTACATTTTCCTGATCCTTGAACACTCACGTCGGTAGGATATATTTATTCCGTGATTCACAGGGCACGTAAAGCTAAGCCATCATTGATCATGACCAAAGTTATCATGATAATGATACCAAATGGTTTTTATTGTAGATAAGTAGTTATAAAGCTAAGCTGGCCTATATGTTGTATTAGTAAAATCGTTTTTTGTTAACGTTAAGTTGTTTGGAAGATACCTCTCCACCACCAGTTAACCAGAAGAAGTAACTAGGTAAGCTACTAAAATATTTAGGCATGTAAATGCTGATTTCGTGCTTCACAAATTTCTTATCCATATCATAATAGTAATAGCCATATCAGAAGTCTTCAAGCGGCATAAAATTCCAATACTTGGATGGGCCAGTAACCCTTCCATTAATCTGCTCTGTAGCAGCATGAAGGAGTATCCTTTACTCCTCTGCGTAAGAAGTGAGACCCCAGCGTAGTATGATATGGTGGTGAAGCCAACCCACTATAATATACCTACCATGCATTCTAACTTACCTACGTAGCATGAGTATTTAATATTCTGATAGTAGGCTTTTGTAGTAGGAAGCAATACAACTATGTGTACGCGATGTGACTAGAATGCGATTAGACAAAATATAACCTCCATTTTATTGATAAACAGTATAAACAAGTAGCTAATTATAATAGTAATTACGTACGTAACATTCAATCTTAATCCGAAACAATTTTGTTGCTTTGTCAGTATTTTTATTTTCCGTTTTCCATGCAATAATTGAGGGAAACTTAAACAACATTACATTTTATATTAATGATTTTATTATTTTAACATTTCTTTTAATAGTAGAACTAGAAAGTAGCTCAAGGAAAGTACTTACATACCTACATGTCACACGTGTCATGGTTAAATAATTTTCAAATCAACAAAGAAAAATTTAAATAAAACGCCGCAAATCTTATTTCATTTAAAATTTTACTAGTTGCATCATCACAAAAAAGGTGAACATCCGTTGTCACTTAACATTTAGATGAACCAGATCTGGACGTCGCGCATATCAATTAAGGTCACTTTACACAAATAACGGAACGTTTTCGCGTACCACTAGCACTAAGTATGATCAATGATCAACATAGATCTATAGCTAAATATTTTATGTGACTGCGCATGCGACTGGCTCCTATTTATACAAGCTTATTTAAGGTTACTTCAACAATGCTCAAAGTCAGAAGATTATTACGAAATGGTAGAGTAAAAACTAGTTTTTATTTAGGCTTAGCCCGCATGGCTGTCAAAAAGCAAGGAAATACTGTTAATCTCAAGGGAATGGTTAGTGGAATAAAATTTATCCTTCTATTCGTTCCTTATGTCTCAAACTATATTCATAGTACCGATTTCATCAAAATCGACTTAATCGGCTTGAGCGTGAAAAGCTAGTCAGACAAGAAGGGCAGACAGATATGAGTTATTTTTACATTAAAAACCCTTCTGGTGCTTATTGTTTAAAATTGGATTTTATTCTCCAATTTTAAACAATAAGCACTATGCTACAAACTGTAAAAACATTGTGGACTTAATTTGAAACCTTAACGTTAGCTTTTCAACTCTTTATTTGTAGTGTTTACAACCGACTCTTGATCGAGTGCGCCAATAACAATCACTTAGGTACCCAAATACAAACATAGTATCTTTTTTTAGCAAAAATCTTTTCAAAAAATTAAGTGGCTATTGTATAAAAAATTCTGTAGATGGTGGTCCAATGAAAAATTTAAGAGTTTAGTCCAATTTAAGGTTAACTGCTTAGTATTAAAATGGTCACTTAATTTTAGACGTACCTTATTATCTATCAGCCATATAATAACGATTTAACAAATAACCAATTACGACTTAGTATTTATCTAATTACGAACAGCAAAAAACTAACACTTCATAAAAATATACCTACCGTAAAACTACATATTACCGTGATAAAAATGTAAGACTTAGGTAAACATCATTAATTTTATTGTTTGGTGAATACCTACACTTATAAATTTGATTGCTACTAATGTATACCTTATAGACATTGTTTTACTTTACTGATATTGAATGTTAACTTTGAAATATGCATCCAAGCATTTTCATTATATAAATATCTTGTTAAATACCTTTATCTGCACCGCAGATATTTCTCTGTATACTGTTAAAGTACAGTATGGAAAACTTACCTGAAAAATAAAAACAGATTTTATTATTGAACACGTGTTATGCGGAATGAACAACACCCAAAAACAATATTTGGCAGACGTAAAAAATCTTATCTTAATTGAGACTTATTATAGAAATGAACTCTGAACCCATCACTGAGTACAATATTCGTAATCTAATAGAAGTAGTCACTTCCAAGAGTGATTAATTCGTACCATTTTATGTCACTTTTAATTTTTTTTTATGTATAAAAGTGAAATAAATCCCATTTGAGATTTATGTCATCAATAAGGTATGTACAAATTAAATCAAATTAAATTATTATCATCGACAACAATAAAGTGATACCGTATTATGGCCATCGTTACTCAATCTTTAATTGTTTATTAATATTATGCAATACCTACATCATACGAAACCTTTCCTTATATTGGCTTATTCAATGATGCCCGTGCAGTTACGAAAGAGCAATTCGAAAACCAAATAAATTCTGATGTCATCTTGAACAAGACATCTTTAAATAAGATTCTATGTACTATCTTACCTACTTTCAATTTCAAAATTATCAAGTTTCCCAAGCGTTGTAAACAGAACCAGGCATAGCTAAATGCAACCTCAATTGATTCCGACAGTGAAGTATTGCTATGAAACAAACCGTAAATTGTTTTCAGAGGCGGCTAACGATCGGCCAAACACTTTCATATTACAAAACAAGTTAGTAGTTGCTTACATTGATGCACTCTCAAACACTTAACAATAAGATAATTTTCCCGATGCTCATATATTCGGTATCTGTTACAAAGGTACTACCTAGAGTTACCCAGCTTTAAACTCTATCTACAACTGAAAACTTCTAAAGCATAGAAGCAAACCCTCTAACACCACTGGCAGTCATCTATCCTACTACAAAATGTCTTCGAAGTAAGTCAAATCGATGAATCATTTACGAATGACATGGGTCTTGCTTTAAGACTTCAAGCAAGTGATACCATAGTAACAATATTCCGATGTCCATTACTGACAAACCCTCAATCACGCTATTGAAGTTTTTTTCAATGCTAGTAAATTAAGCTCCGAATGTGAATGACCAGTACAAGACAATTCCTAAGTATAACGTAACTTGAGCTCATTCTTAGCTAAACTTACTCATACCATTACAAAAATTGAGAGAGATGCCTTCGGTCGAGGGTAGGAGTATAATATTCATCACAATAGCCACGATGTAAGAATTAAAGTTTCAAGTTCCCAAATCGAATTTCTATGTCTAGTGTTTCATATTCATTGTTTACGACGTTTATGTGGACATTGTAAGTGTGCTTTAGTAGGTAAATACTAAATGCGATGAAGAATTAAAGTGGTAATCGGTAACTACTTAGTGCAAATGACCGGTGTTCCGGTTAGTTGGGTGTGGCTGGCAGAATAATTACGTAGAACAGAGATGTCATCGCCACAGCCAACAACCTTGGTTGCAACATACTGTTAACTAAGAGCAAAACTAAATATATCCAATATAAAACTGTGCCACTATGTTTTAAAATATCTTTGGGTCACATACCTAATTGGTTCAGTTCACAACTGTCATAATTTAAATGTTCACGTCATATTTGTGTCGCATTAGTCATGTCTTATATTTAATCTTGAACCAAGTTCCTCAAAATTCAAACAGGAACTTTCTTCGGTATCAGATGTAATCACGGCCCGCATTGTTGAACGTTCAGGAATGCTATTGTTTAAAACTCGATCGGGTAGTTTGCCGGTTAAGTTAAGCTTTCTTCTATTGTATTCATCAGGAAGAGAAAATGGTCATTTATGAAAATCAATAGGTACGATTTTCCTGATTTAAAGTATAATTAATTTAAGTAAGTCCAAATTCAAATTCAGCAAGGAAACTACAGATAAACACAAAAATACATACGGTCTCTGCTTCAGCTGATACCTCTGACGCATTATGCCGACTTTACAACTGAACTATTAATATGAAATACATTGAACACAAGTACACCCAGCGAAATCACAAGTCAATGGTTTATTCAGTAAATAACCACAGGACGCCGGCCACTATCAAAGCCATTAATCTACGTAGCGCGAGTTCACGTGACGTAGGGACAGTTACTGAGGCTTTTGATATAAAAAAATGTAAAATTCACTAAGCGCGTAAAGTGTAAACAGACGGGAGTACCGAGGATGTAATTAGTATAGGAAAACGTGTATCAGTTTGTCGGTTGGTCGCACGACTGAGCGTGGAACGGAGCGTTGGGCGACGATGTAGCTCGCACCTCGCTTTAGCAACATGCGACCGCGACGCGCCGTGCACCGTGCAATCAATTTATGCAAATTACAGACGGGATGGGACCAGTGGACATGAATAAATTGCCTATCACTCCATTAGCCGTATCTTCATGGTACCTACTGTGATATGACCTAAACGTTATCCGTTTATAAAACTATATCATTGTTGCTGGTTTTCAATATTTATCCTATGCTTATCTTTCATTCCATCTGTAGGGATTTAGAGTACTCAGACCGTATTGCTACTGACTGACTCATGATAATTTTTAGTGGCATTGTGTTACCTACTGCTACTAATCTGTCAGATGTTATCTCAAGCCGTATAATACTGCAAGCATGTCATATGACTTTCCCAAGGTTTTTGCGAAAATTAACCTGATCTCGCATTAAGTTATGGATTTGAGTTTTCATCTGCCGATAATATTTTCGCTGTTTTTGCACTTGGTAATTATTGGTATCCATTATACTATTTATAAGCGTTACCTATTAGAAATCAAAATTTTATCTTACAATGCAAACTTCCTCTTTATTAAAAATTCGTAGCAAATGTTTGAAAAGAAAATTTGATTAGGTACAACTTATTCAAAATCACAACACCTAATTTAAAACAACAATAATTATCATTTTAAAATTGGTAATTTTTCCATTTCTGTATAATAAATAAGAAGCCAATCTTCACAGTTTCTCTGCAATCAATATTTAATTTTGATGGTAAAAATATTCGTTTCAAACCAAAATTTCAGCGTGACTATATCTAGAACAGTGTCACAACACAATACGTGAGTTTGCAATTGGGCGTTCCGCTTGGTCGGGTTAGTTAGAGTTTATTGCCGCGGTCGATATCACCTGCTTCCTACAATAACTGTTTGTGTAACACCCGATCTTGGCAAATTGTTACGATCTATAGAAACAGTTATCACAAGGAATAGTCGAATCTTTTCTGTCACGTCATCCGGCAACTTGCGAAATTTAGAAGATGTTGCAAAATCTTGATGAATGACGTTCTTATAAGAAAAGGAAAAAAGTTTTTGAAAGTATCTTCTTATTATAAAAATGACTGGCAAACGCGTACTGATGCAGTGGAGAATACCAGAGGAATATAACAATCATAGGCATAAAGAAAGAAGAGTTTTAATCAAAGAACAAAGATTGAATATTTCGCTCAATCATCGAAAAATTAAATTAAGACGTTCAACCAGAAGTGAGGGATATCCCACTAAATGTTAGACTAGAATTCAGCAGTTCTACAAACTACAAAACAAACTACAAACATCATCCACAAAGTTGAACTCATAAAATTCTGGAAAGGGGATATAAGCATATGAGTTTATACCACTTGGCCGCTAAATTGCTATTTGACTTTCAGGACCTCTCGTTTCTTGCTTTAAACGCCTACACTCATTGATGTTAAACGGAGCGTAAAATTTCACTTTACCTTCGTCTGCCTTCAGGGAGAGGTATGATAAAGTTTTTATACACAGTTAAGTGCACCTGTGACAACTTATAAAAATCGCAATTCTAAGTCACAGTCACAATGAGTTTGCGTCTAATACAAAAAAAATACCACTAACATCCAAGTCACAACCAACATAAGTAGGTATTTGATTTACATTAAAAGAATGATCTATGTAATCCATAATAAGGAGTAAAGCCTCTTAAAAATAAATAACAGATTCGGATCCAGAACAATGGAAATACAAAAGACAAAGATAACAAATTTATGTTTGATAAAGTGATTTAGACAGGGAACTCTGATCTCGAATATTTTGTCGCAGAAATTAATAGTCATTTCGTCGGACGGACGTCAAGCTATTGAAATTAATTCGCTTATTTCGGAAAAGTATTTATGATTTCATAAATAATCTATATAATAAGAGCGTAGAAAAGTTGTGTCTGCTTTTTTACGAAATTGACAAAACAAAATATATAGTGGGGTTCAGAAACAGTACTAGAACATAAATGTACAATTTTTTTTTATTAAAAAAAAGTTTGTCTGTTTGTCTGTTTGCGCGCGAATCTCCGGATCGGCTGAACGGATTTTAATGGGACTTTCACTGAAAGATAGCGGAGATTCCTGAGCAACATTTAGGCTATTTTTTATCCCGGAATTCCCGCGGGATCAGGATTCACGTGCAAAAAACTACTATAATACATACATATCCTATGTCGCGGGCATAAATTATTAACGTGGGGAAACCCCCTTTGCGCCAAGTCGCGAGCTTAGATATTTATGAGACTTTTACTGGGAGATAGAGGAGGTTCTGGAGCACCATATAGATTACTTTTTATCCCGAAATTCCCACGGGATCAGGATTTACGTGGGAAAACTCCTATGCGCGAAGGCGCGGGCTTAAATTTTGTGGGACTTTCATTGAAAGATAGAGGAGAATCTGTAGAAACATATAGGCTACTTTTTATTCCGAAATTACCGCGGGATCAGGATTCACGTGGGAAAAACTCCTTTGCGCCAAGTCACGAGCTTAGATATTTATGAGACTTTCACTAGGAGACAGGGGAGGTTTTGGAACAACATATAGGCTACTTTTTATCCAGAAATTCCCGCGGGATCAAAATTAACGTGGTAAAAACTCCTTTGCGCCAAGTCGCGAGCTTAGATATTTATGGAACTTTCACTGGGAGATAGAGGAAGTTGCTAAGTAACATATAGGGTAATTTTTTTATCCTGGAACTTTCACGGGATCAGGATTCACGAGGGAAAAGCGCCATTGCGCGAAGTTGCGGGCAAAGATTTTTATGGAACTTTCACTGAGAGAAAGGTTCTGGAGCAAAATGCAGTCTAATTATTATCCCGGGATTTCAGCGGGATCAGGATTCACGCGAGAAACCCCTATACGCGCAGGCGCGGGCTTAAATTTTTATAGGACTCTTACTGGGATATAGAGAAAGTTGTGTAGCAATATATAGGCTACTTATTATCCCGGAATCCCAGCGAGATCAGGATTCACGTGGTATAAACTCCTATGAGCGATAGCGTGGGCATAAATTTTAATGAAACTTTCACTGGGAGATAGAGGAAGTTGTGGAGCAATGTACAGGCTACTTTTTATGCCGGAATTCCTGCAGGATGAGTATTCATGCGGGAAAATCTCATATGCGGGTACGAGGTCGCGGGTTCAGATGTTTATGGGACTTTCAGTGGGAGATAAAGGAGCTTAA
>DWJQ01001920.1:0-10289 GCA_018248915.1 Hesperia meskei straton | reverse complement strand
AGTCTCACTATTGCCACACTATCGATAGACTATCGATAGTCTATCGATAGTAGCCTATCGAGCGGCATCACTAGTCACAATTGATCATTTTATAGATTCGGAACAATAATTAAAACCATAGTTTTACAATAGTAGTTTTAAACCGAACATGATTCAACCACCGCCGGAACCAATACGACAGAAGATACCCAAAGACGGTCCCGGGCCCCGTGGGGTGCCGGACTGTTATTACGTAAGTAAGTTAGGGGGGTTCCTTGGGTGTACTCAGCTCTTGAACCAGGGGTTAAGACTTATCCATATTCAATCCTGACCGAGGCAAATCTAATCTGGTTTCGAAGGCAGGTTTCTAAGGGGTAGGTACAACTTCATATCCAGGCCAAGCGTGGCATAGAACTGGAGTACTAGTTACGCCCACGATTATTGACAAGGTCATCCACAGAGATCTCAAATTCACACAAAATACCTCGCAATTCGCAACTTAAGCTTCACTCGAAAGTAAAAAATGTGAACTTTCTGTCGTTGCTTTCGAGCGATTCAATCAGAATTATGTGCAATCTCATGTCCTGCAGGCTCCTGATGTTTTATTTTATGTTGTTAATCCGTCCGTTAAAATCTACATTTTGCCGTCATTAGACATCCAGGGTGCTGAATTCAACGTTTCGTTACGTGAAGTTTGTAAAGAAGTTGAGAGCCGAAGAGGAGGAGCAGAGACGTGGAGCTGAGAACAAGCTAAAAGAACTGAAGGACAAACAGAACAGCGATTTCTTCATACGTTGCGACCGCAGGTTTGCACAAAATTAGCACTCTATAGAGTTAATATTCGATTCCAGTCAACAATAATTATTGTCGATTCAACACAAGGGTAATAAGTGCTGTGTGGTATGTGTGAATGTGTTTTTAAATGATAAGATTTAAGTAATGCTTGACCACTTTCGTATTCGTAATATTTGTATGGTAATTGCAGGTCGTTGATCAACAATGTGGCCCGCCGTGTGGACCTGTGTTTAGCGTCCTATCAGGAGGACCTCAAGGAAAAGAGAAAAAGGTAGGTACCAGTACATAGCTTCACACACATCGGTACACCATTGGCCTAATGAATAATCAGCACATACTTGGCCTCAACTCATTAATGAAATTAACCACTACTTACTAAGCACGGGTCTCTTGGTAACTGACGAACTCTGGGTCACAGACCGTACCAGACATAAAAACTTCAGACGCATGGGTCACCCAAAGGCTTTACTTGTCCTCCAAAGTACATACAGACACGTTTTAAAAAAAATTGTCTGTGCTATAGGTACATAACATCGATTTCTTTAAGAAAGGTGTAAGAAAAGTTTTCCTTTAGGGCCAGTTTTCAATGTGGAATCTCCTGGTGTTGCTCTTGTCTGTAGTCAACGATGATAATTTATTAGATGGCCCCTTTGCTTTTACGTTAGCCCCTTAGCCCGTACAGAATTGTCCATCCCTCAGCCTAATAGCCCTGTACAAGCACGAAGAAGAAGAGAACATCCGTAAGCTAGTGGAGCAGGCGCAGGCCGGCAACGAGGCGATCTGGCAAGACAAACTGGACCGGCTTCAGTATCTGCTCGAGAAACGGAAGAAAGAACACGAGGAGAGATACAAGGATACTCCGCTGTGAGTGTTTTTGACTATTGACTGTGAAGTTCAAAGATAAGTTTGTATCACTTTGACGAACCCTTCGCCTAGTTGGTAATGTTCCTACGTAGCGATGGTTCGCGGGCTCGATTCCCGGCCGGGGCAAATGTTTATGTGATAGATGAATTTTTGCTCTCGGTTCATATTTATATACGTAGCTATTTGGAAGTGATGTGTTATTTGTGTCGTCCATTGCTCCCGTGGGACTCTCCCCTCATACAAGTGGGTTAGAGTTATACATAGGTATGCGAAGGGCTAGAATAAGTAGGTACCTAATTTAAGGTAAAAAAATCAATTCTTTACCAGGCATGGGAAAAACGTAGGTAATCACGATTATAGATTAGCCGAAAATATAATATGACCAGTCACACAAATGTATCTGCCAACAATGCTTTGAATATTTTTTCTCGAAAGGCGCTCGCGGGGCCATTCCGAGCTTCCAGAGGTACCTAATTCTGATCTGTAATCTATAGTCATGTTTACCTTTACTGTCCTCTGTCACCAGATCGAAATGCGTCCACGTCCTCCCCTGTATATACAAGCTGCGAGCGAAGGAAGCGCAGGAGATCCAATTATACCAGATGAGAGAGAAAGAAGCTCGGAAACTAGCCGAGAAGGAGTTCGACAAGATGTGGCACGAGGTCGCTATGAAGGAGGCTGACGCTTTGGTAAATGGCCAACTTGTTTGCGTTTAAGATTTCCTGGTACATCGTGTAGGTGATGTTTGAGTTACTTGAACAAAATTTTAAATTCTAATAATGTATTTTATTGAAACATGTTTTTGCATAAACGAGTAATTTTAGTAGGAGTAAAAATTAGGGTAGCAGACGAGCATACAGCACCATCCGCTGCCGTCCATGACAACAGCTGTAACCGACCTAGAAGACTCACGTCGGCGTCGGGGCTAGGATGATTACTACAATTAGCAGATTGTTAAAACTTTAGTTGGGTAGTTTGTGAGTAAGTTTGAGGATTGACGTAGGCTGTAATGTAACTTTGCAAACTCTCCGGCATGCAGATTTCCTCGCGATATTTTCTTTAACGTTATAGCGAGCGATATTTGAATGCTAAAAACTCGCACTACTCCGTAAAGTAGAAGCGCACGCCTTGGGATTCAAACCCGGACCCCCCAAATAGGCTTTCACCGCTTCACACAACACAGATTACAAAAAATAAATATTACAATTTAGGCAGCGCGTATGGAACAAGACGTGATAGAGAGACTGCGTCGCGACCAAGACTGCAAGCGGTACACTGACTACCAGCTAGAACAGAGGAGGATTCAACGGGAGAAAGAGAGGGAGATGTTGAAAGAGGAGGCCAGAAGATTCAAGGCTTTGTGGGACGAGGATATCAGGAAAGAGGAAGAGGGTATGATGTCTTTCTTTTTAAACGGCTTCAAAAAAGGTGGAGGTTCTTATTCAACTGTATTTTTTGCTGGTGCTTCTCGACTATGGTCCCATAGAGCGACATCTGGAGAATACTTTGTGAGTTATCTCTAATAATACGTACTTAATTGACTTCGACTATGTTGATATTATTCTCATATTACTCCTTAGTTGTCGTTGTTGAAGTCAGTTTAATTTTTGTTAAAAAATATTCAATTTTGCTTTTCTTTAAATTTCCATAAAAATCGATCAGTGCTCAGTAGTGACCTTACCCACGTAGTACTCGTATATCACTTCGGAATAATAATAGTCACTCATTAAATTACCTATGGTCAATATCCACTTCCAACGGAATTAATTGAAGTGATCTGAAATCAATTGTTTAAGTTAATTAAACATTTTTTCCTATAATTAAAGAGTTAAATTATGTAAATATTCAATGCAAGCATTCATGAAGAGATAAATATGAAATAATTAAGATTTATGGCTTAATTAATGTTCTGATAACTATATCGATTCTGATGTTATTAAGAGAGTTTGTGTGCTTTTACAATTCTTTAGACGCGGTGCCTCATAAGTTTTGCAAAAAAATGTGAAATGGAAGGTAACTTGAAGGCGAACGTACCTATTACTTAGACGTACTAGACGGGATAAAATTTGATTTTTTTTTCGATAATCCGGCTCTCTATTTGCTTGAACCATAAGCGAAAGAATTACATAATATTATGTACTATTTATTTTTATGTTATTTAATATTTTTAGGGCTCTCAGCTAAAACATTCCATGATGCACTATTAAATAGCAAAGAAAGTTACAAGTTTTATTCTAAAGAATTTTAAGTTAAAGTTAAGTGAACTTTAAAAGAACCTCGTTCTAATTAGAAATTTTGAAATAAATCCAGGAATATAATAAGTTAAGGAAAAGATTAGGCAAAACAAGGGCAGTTTATTAGTACATAAATCTGCTTATCATTTTTATTTTAAGGATAAAGTATAATAGGAAGGAAGCCGCGGAGAATGGTTGAGGAAAGATGGTATCTTACCTTACCGTTGGTAAACGTTGCCCCATCAGGGAAGCAATGCCACGCGGAAACTGGTTTACTATTGTTATCTGTATCAAGTGTAACATTCATTACCCATCGAGTTATTACTTTTTAGGGTTTTATACCGGCAAAGGTAACAAGTCGAACCCTTGTATCTTTAACAAATAATTTTTAATCGTGTCCATTGCTACATCTCTATGTGCTTATTCACATTGACCCGCGGGCGCGGTAACGGGCGCAGTAACGAAAAATGAAACGCCAAAAGCGCCACCCTAGTTTAGCCGTGACTACGATTCATGAAACTGGGTTGAAAGCGAAATATCTGTGTACCAACTACAGTATCATGATTATTTACATTATAGGCCGGTTGAATCCGTTTAGCCGTTCCGGCGATTTGAGCCCGGAAAAATAGCTTGTTTGTGTTTTAATATCCTGTAAATACCTGCCTACATAATATGCATAGGAATAACACTGTTATTTTTAAATCACAATTCAATTTTATTTTTAATATTTTTATTGTTGCATATCACCACTAGCGGAACGCAAGCGCACAGAGCAACGCATGGAGACAGCCAAGGAGCGCAAGCGGATGATCGAGGAGCGGCAGGCGACGGTCGCACGGCAGCGCGCCGAGGCCAAGCTCATCGGGGACACGTGGGACTCGCTCGCCGGCCAGGGGCTCGCTGACGAGCGAGCTAAAGAAGAGTTGAGACGGCGGAAGGAGGTAGGTGGCTTTGGGAAATGGAAGGAGATGAACGGGGTCAGGTATCTTTAGGAGACGGAAGGAAGTAGGTAGCTTTGAGAGATAGGAGATAAGTATTTTCAAGAAAGGGTGAGAGGTATCTTTGGGAGATGGAAGAGTGTAGGTAGTAGGTATGTTTATAGGGTAGGTGTCTATAGGAAATTCAATTTCAATTTCAAGTAAGGAAGGGAGGTAGGGAGTAGGAAGGTAGATATATTCCGGAGACGGGAAGAGGTAGGTAACTTTAGGAAGGAGGGGGTAGGTATCTTCAGGAGAGGGACGGAGGCAAGTTTCGTTAGAAGACGAAAGGAGTTAGAATAGGATTCTAAGATCGAATGAAAGAGGAATATGTATTTAGAAGAAAAGTAGGTTTGTTCTTTATTTGATCTCCCTTAGATTTCTTCGTCTGTGGAAACCGGTGATCGCTTACTTAATACTTAATCAGATGTTAAGATGTGCGTCAATTGTTAACATAAAACAGAACAAAATTGACTAAGTCCTATGATGATTCATTCATACTAATCAGAAATGACACCATCGGTCTTATTGTTATAATTCGTTATGCGGTAACGTGTGAGAACATTCAATAAAGTACCTAGTTGACAGTGGGAGCTTATTGAAATGCATCTACGATCGTCTGCGACGCGGTTTCCATATTGAATGCATGTTTTTTACCTAATGTGTAAATGTTATCATTAGTTTACCTACAGACGACATGTGATTGTTATATGATGTAGTAAAATGTAGGAAACTGACTAGCATTGGGGTTAGATTATCACTAGATTTTAACGACTGAGATAGAAATTGCACGTGCTGATGTAAGAGAATGCTTGAAATTTACCAAAAACAAATATAATTCCACAGTACTTAGTACCTAAATTCCAGAGTCATGAAATGTGATAGAGAGTAAATTATTCTACTATGCTTTGTCTTTCTTAAAAGAAAGAAAGTATTTTCAGCAAAAATACTCATTGTTGTACGGAACCCTTAGCCCCAACCCGTCTCGCACTTCACCAAATTTCTTAACCAAATTCTTTCAATCTGAGCCCATCAAAAACCGTCCCTATTCCAGAGGGAGCTAGACATATGCAACAGGAACCTAATCGAGCTGAAGAAGCAGTACGAAGCGTACGAGCTCACCAACGAAGCGCCGATGCGGGCCGAAGCGCAGCGGCAGCAAGAGATCACTGATCGGAAGCGCTGTGATTATATCGGATGGGCGCAGAGAACTAACCGGGTGAGTTACTTAGTTAGTTTTTTGAATGAACTGGATGAGTTTCTAAGTTTTATTCGGCTTTTATTAGCTTTAACAGAAGAAAAACTGAGTTTATTAGCAAGATGTGATAAAATGTCATCGTCAACGTAGTCGAAGTCAAGTAAAAACGCATTAGGGTATAGCTCAACCCAATAGGGTATAGCTCAAAAACTACTCGTCGGATTAGCTTCCTAGGAGATCTCAAATCGTGAAGGCTGATCATGTTGGTTCTTAGCTATATTTATAAAAAAAAAAAGCACTAAAGAGATTCAGGCTTTTTACAAAATTGTTTAAGGCATTTTTGGCTTAAAATTGGTCTTAGTCCGGGTTTTTTTATAATAAATTTACGTACCCTTACAATTTCATTCCCACATACTTACACCTAACCCTACATCATTGTATCCAGGAAGTCCGAGCCGCGATGGTAGACCAGATCAAAGACCGCCAGAGAGCCAGGGAGGCTTTGAAACAGCAGATAGAAGAACAAGACGAGTACCAGCGCCAGTTGTATGAACAGCTGAAACAATTGGCTGCTCATAAGGAGCTCACTGATGCGCAGGCTAGGAAGAGATATCAGCGGGAATTGGTCGAACAGATTGGGTATAATCGGGTGTTGAGGGTTAGTTGTGGATTTGTTTTGTTTTGAATAAGGATGTACTTAAGTAGTTGCTGAAAAGGTTGTATTTCACAGTCATATCAAAGTTTAGTTAATATCTAATTGCATATTTAGTAACTCACACATTGTAATTTAGTAGGTAAATATAAATACTTTGTAGCCACGACCACATTGTATGGTAAATAGAACAAGGGTTGAACTTATTAAATCTCGATTTTTTTTACTGTTTTGTTTGTGGATTAGAATGATTTTCAGGAAGTACGTTATATTGACGGTAGAACACAAAAATATTCTGCAATAAGAAAATACTTGAATATTTTAATGTCTGTAAATACTTGAATATTTTAATGTCTATCTGTAGTGTGAAACCGAATTTCACTTGTAAGTTACCTATATTTTGTTGTCCAGGAACGCGCAATGCAAGAGGAATTGGAGCAGATAAAGAAGGGGCAGCAAGCTGCCGAGGAGTATGACAAGGAAATCAGCAAGATGCTTTGTCGGTTCGTTGCTTGTTGCTATTGTGTAGCCAGGCCGCAACCGGGCTTGCAAGGCGTGCACCACACACGGGCGGCAAATGAGGCTGATGATGGTTAAATTATTTCAATAAAAGTAAATCGATGTCAGTTTCTGTGATTATCGGGAAGCAACAAACAGACCAACAAGCAAACACTTTAACTATTCGCCCAACAATAGAGCCATTTCCCAAAATTTACATAGGTATAGGCATTTAAATTAATTTCATAAGTAGGTACATATTAGAATTCAAATAAAATGTTATCTGTATTTCCTAGCTTGGAAGAAATCGCTATGTAGCGATAAGGCCGCCTATTGTTTTGTGCTTTTGTAATATATATTTTTTTGTTTCTTTGTTTTATATAATCCTGGTGTACAAACAATAAAGAGTTTATCTATCTATCTATCTATAATTTTACCGTAACTTAAAATCGTCTCCCTAATGTGAGCCTCAGAGTTCCGAATTAAATTAACATACTGCCAAAATTTTGGGCATAACCGTGTCACGGATGACTCAAACGTTGCTCACTCCTTACCGGATCCACTTCAAGCAACACTTAAATTGGTTAGATTAGGTTAGTAGGTATTTTCTACCATATGAGGAAATAACTATTGGTATCTCATGAGCTCATGACCACTATTGTATTTGTTGTTATGACCAAATTACTGCTACTATTCTATACTTTCAAAATGTACACAAGATTTAAAACTAATCATGTCGCAACGTAATTAGAGGTCGAGTAAAGACATGAATATGCAATTAAACGCTTCGCACATTCACGCTTCGCACTTCTCTAGTACACTGAATTAACACTTGAACGCGGCCGATTGTTAAAAGCTAACAAAATGGCCCCTTTAGATTATCACATTCTCGAGCATTCTCGAGTAAACGTGCGTGCACCTGTCGATCGGATACCGAGACTACGGCTTAAAGTCGTGTTTGTGTAATCGGTTATTCGATGAAGGAATGTTTGAACTTACACTGACTCGGAACGCTAAGCGTAATGTACGAATGATTTATCATATAATTGACAAACTAACCCAAATACTGGTTAACCCAAGCCATTTATTCCCATACATTCTCAAACAGACTTTAGTCCACCTGCCGATCGTATACCAAGACTACAGGGCAGGGTCGTGTTTGTGTAGGCGCTTGTACGATGAATAAATATTTAAACGCGAAGCTGACTGGAAAAGCTAGCACCGTTTCTCTGTCCTCTAATGCTCTTGAAATTCAATTTATTTGTAAGAAAGTAGTACATCACGTCTGTTGAATTTTAAAACGTATGCAATGTAAAAAATACATGGATGCCAAAAAAAAGTTCAGGTGATCAAAAGGCGTCTTCATGTGGAATATGTTCACGATAAAATCAATCTAGATAAGTCTCAAATATTAATGAGGGATAAACTGTAAGTATTTTTACAAAGATGCTTTCCGCGGATGTTAATCGGGTACCGAATCCATTTTTGGAGTGCCAAAAACGATCGACCGAATCATTAACAACATATGAGTATTTGCATGTCAGTAGACTTATGCAAATTTTTATGAAATTTTCCTTGTACCATATTGTTGAAAGAACTTTCGGCCTAGATCGCGTGCTCAGTGCACGTACCTACGTAAACTCTGTCAGCAGTGAGCAAATACAGGGCACAGGTGCGAGCCACAGTACACTGTATCAACTGCTGTTGTCAAAAGTCATCCAGATGCCGCGGTGTCAGGTCACTGACCCGCCACCACGTAATTAAAATCCTTCATGGAAACTACGCCTGATGGAATCCGTCCCGACCTCGCTCACGACTGCGCAGTACCGCCCTTTAAACGTTACTTTATAAATAGGAGCATGGCTCGTCTCTCTTACTTCTTTAATGGGACTCAGTGACAATAATTAAGATAGATAGTTTTAGTCTTTTTAACGATTTTGCGATTACGCGGATTTTAAATTCATGAGAAACTTCTCATGACTAGGTTTAGAAATGGAGAGAAAATGATTATAAAAGTCTATGTAGATGTAGAGATTCATGCAGACAACTCTTTACATAGGTATGTTATGCTAATAATTATATACCTAATATTTCATTTAACTTATAACTGTTAACTGGTTAACTGGTAAAAGTACAATAATACCAAATATACTACACATGTATGTATATATAAAAACCGCTTGTATTCTTTTATTTTTAACATCATCTAAACTATGGTCTACAATCTGCAAGCTTACCGTGTTTCATTGTTGAAAGACCTAAAAGTTTATCTTGTTAAGTTTAAGAGAGAGTAGTTAATAGAAAACGAGTAATACATAATTATCATTTCAATAGAATTCACTTACGACTATAATAAATTAGGTGTTCACATTCATAACATTTAAACTTGGACGCAAAATCAATACGTTTTCGCACTTACAAACTGTGTAACGAAAATAGCCAGAACATTTACGACATCCCATTCGTACGCTGCACAGACGTGCAATAAAACTACTTTAATTGTATACGAATGTTAAAGTCGCCATGCTTCAATACAGTCCTATAAAGAAACTGGTCAACGTGAATTTGCTCAGTAAAAGCCTCACAGTGAGGTAAAAGTAAATAGAAGCCCGTTTACTATCAAAGGAAGGTTATGCCGTAGTAAAATTAATCGATTTTGCCATATTTGTGAACCGGTGGAAATCGGAACGCAGAATGGTTGCCTTGTGCTCGATCGTTGGGTGAGTAGCGTGTCACCGCCGCGCGCACGGTCACGAACGCTTGGCTGTTCTCACGTGACCCTCTTAATTATAATCTCGCCGCACCCGCAACGGGGTCAAACAGGCCCATCAATAGATAAAATACACTGACTCGGACAATAGGTCGAATGTTACGGTGATTCATTTGATTAATATGCAGAATCTTCTATCGCGTGTAAACAACTAAATGAACGGCCAATTGAAAACTCAACGTTAACAGTGATGAAAGCGTAGCGTATAGATGGATATTTAATCGCTGGGAAAGGGAGCTCTTTATGATAAAATTGATGATTGCGTTCCCTGTTTTATGTAAATCATACTAGAATACATAAGTGGGGACGTGGATGATGAATG
>DWJQ01001919.1:0-10291 GCA_018248915.1 Hesperia meskei straton | reverse complement strand
AACTCTTGAAATCTTTTTTTAAGAACTCCTTAAAGACCCTTTTCTTCTTTCTTCTCTGTTCGTTCTTGTCGCTTGCCAGCTGGTTTGTCGGCTGGAAACACAAAAAAAACTAGAAATTACTGCAGAGACTAGTCTCTATCTGGGTCAAAGATCTCCAAAGTATGGCTTAGCTCCTGAAAACAGAGTGATCGGACTCTGAGTGATACAAAAAATCTCATTGAGGAGACGTAGACCTTCAAAGAATAATGTAATGTGAGAAGTAAATATGAGTGCAGACTAATACACCTATATACATACGTGCAATGAGTAATGGCTTGGACGTGAGTTCATTAACATTAAATTTGTACGGCAAAATTAATTACACGTTTACTACAAGATGGCTGATACTGACTTAGTGCTTTAAATTTTCGCGGATATCCTTATTGTTTTTCTATCATAAAAGAAGCCTACACAAATCAATGTTGTACCTTTTAATTTTATGTTAATTACAAGCAATAAAAATCTTATTTACGATGCTTCTTCTTAATTAAATAAAAGTCAGATTCAATTTTATCGAGTCCGTCAGCTGTCGGTTAAATTAACTTCTCTGAACATTTGTAATTTACAATACGTTGTTACTTTGTAGTTGATTTTCGACCTTTTTGAATTTTCATTAGTAATGTGGTATAAAGCTTGTGATAGTGTGACGAAATTATACTGGCGCTGTTCCTTTACTTGTTGACGTAAAAAATTTTGACGCTGATTTCATGAAAGTTTTCAATAAAATATTATTATTTCTAAGTATGTTAAAAATTTCACAGTTGTAGTGTTAAAATATTATGTTAAAATTAAAATGTTATGTTGTTAACATGTGGAAAGTGAAACACTTAAGATAGTAGGTATTTAACTTACCACATGTTGTTTTACTATTTTAAGGTTTATCACATATTTAATTGCACTTGGCCACTACAATAGCGATGATAGCAATCCTCAATTCAGTTGGACTGACGTTGAAATTGATAATTGTTCGACAAGCAATGTCGTGGCGCCCCACAAGTTTTGTATACGTTAAAAGAAATACCTAGCAAGCCAAATATTTCAAAGCCTTAAAAGATATTCTGCGTAACTACTGCATTCCTGAGATCAAAAAACCGAACACAAAATTAAATATAATTTCCTTTCCTAATCTGCTCAAACTTACAGTGTCGTTTTCAAATCTAAATTTATAAGATTAAAGCATTCGAGCCAAAATGGACTTTATTCAATGCACATAAATGCTACATTAGCGTAATGTAAGTTAATACCGTTCGCACTTTTCTTCTCGGGCACAAAAGTAGCGCTCGGCGTAACGTTGAAGTCTTTTCTTTGAGCGACCGAGTTCACAACTTTTTGTCAGAAATATAACATTTTGCAAAGCGGAGTATATTTAAAAATTGGAATGTAGTATACCTCATTAGCACTTTACATTCGAGTGTGGGAAGTGTAAGAAATAAAATTAAAGCACGATTTCGTTGACGGCCAGCATGCATAATATATGACTATTAAAAGTCAGCTGCGGTTGTCAGAGGAAATAAATATGTTGACATAGTACAATGAAATATATCGAGTGGAGCGCTAAACAGCCATTTAAAAACTGTCTTATTCTATTTGGTCACAAATAGACGAATCTGCGACGCCCGATTCGATTTAAAGCGCGATGTATTAGGCGTTGCTCGCTTTGAAGATAAATATATACAAATGGTTTCGGCGCCGCCCGACGACAGCGTTCGTGTTCCTCGCAGACGCATTGTCGCAGCTGTAGTTTGATCGTTAGCGGCTAAATATATATTATTATGTCGGACAATCGTTTCGAAATACTCTAGCGCAATATTCTGTTCTTACGTGCTCACAGACATTAGACCGCTATTTCCACAATGGCTCACTCTCGACTTAAGACGTTTTTTAGTGGCGAACTAATGGACCGATATTATGCTACATTTGAATAATCTACATTAAATATTGGTACAACTTCATCTTATACACGATTCGTATCTACAATAAACTAAACTGTAACGGTTTCAAATCTGTACATCGGATATTTTTTGACGTTTTGGTTGTTGCCTTTGTTATCGATTTAGACATCAATTCTTTTATTTTTATTGTCTGTCTGCCTGTTCAAGCATTACGTGGAAAGCACTGAACAGTGTTAGATGATACATTTATATATTTGTACATTTCATCCCGCAAAGCATATTTGTTCTCGCTGGATACCAATTAAAATTTAGTATGTTGGTTTGGTTTATACAAAAAATTTGTCAAACTTAGTGCTTAATCACAACGATTATTTGAAAATTTATAATTTATAAAACAATAAAAACTGTTTCTTCTGTAATATATACAATGGAACAAACATGATATTTATATGTATAATGGCTGAAATAAATGACAAGCAATAGCAATGTCGGTGCGGGTAGTATACGTATGTATATTTTTGTATGACATAGGAAAGCAAAGAGAGGGCATGTAACTAGTACATTTTACAATATAATGATGATGTTGGCGAGTTGAGACTTGATTATATAATCAAAGCTCGAACTTGGTTGCAGTGAAATTAACTTCATATTTTATAAGTTACAATATTTTGCTTCGCATTAAAAATTTTAGAAATGCCTATCCAATATGAAATCGATAATTATTTTACAATGAATAAGCCTAAAAGATCAAATTTCAAATAGGTATAATGTTACATTAGAATAAGTATTCTCATCTCCATAATATTGGTTTAGAAGTTTATAAACTGAGGAATGCTCTAAGTATAAAATTAGAATAGTTTAATTAGAACGCATCAGCGCCCAGAATACCTGCCCAAAACGTGATATTTGTCATACAACTTTATCTATTGATAGTTTCTCTGAGGAAGTAGAAACGATAACCCTCAGCATTGTATCATGAAAATTAATTTGTAATATTTATATCTATCTCTTGCTCAAAACAAACCTATTAATATATTAATTCTGTAGACAATCAATTTAAACTTATTCTAGTCTATTTTTAAATTATCTAAAATATCAAAGTTAGATTGGCATCAGTTCATCTTCAAGGAATGGCTCATAGAATAGTGAGTACCAATTAACTTTAAATGAGATGATAATGCGGAGGATTGAGACTCTCGGTAATGACGCTATATTATACACCTTTCAAGCGAAACACTATTCACGACTAGCGTAAACAACTTACTTAAACATACAGTAGCAAATAATAGGACGTGTAATAATAGGTAGACATCATGTTATTTTAATCATTAAGAGTTAGTACTTATATATTTGTGTATATTTATTTGTGATCATATCTTTTTATATCAATGAAGCGCTCATTAGCTCGGGTGCTTTTGTCGATTCTTATAGTTCTGTCTGTTGTTGTTTTATAGTTGTGTGCTTTATAATTTATTACAATTAACAATATTTTTTTAATACTATCGCAAAATACTAGGTATAACTGTATGTTTAATGCACTTTTTCAAAAAGGGCAACGACAATTATACGCTAATCAAACTTATCCATAAATGTAATTTTAGTTACTTTAAGATCAGATTGTTTAAAAGTTATAATAATTGTACACTGTGAACTTTAGATTATGTTATAGTATTTAATACGCATACCGTAACGCGAGTAACTTAATTTAAGTTGCTGACACATTAGACCATTTCTCATGAATAAAATGCGGGGTGACGGTGACTGGTGCGATGACATTCAGGAGCGGTAGGATAATGAGCAGGAATTTAAAAATATGTCGTCGCTACCCACGTCATAAGTTTTATTTTATTTTTATATACTCTACTAATTTCAAATTGTTCACGCGTACGGTTAGGTGAAACTGGATTTTCTACGATTGAATGAATTGTAATTGCGATAAGACCAAATAATGTGAGTATTTATTTACGTAATTTCATTAACTTAATTTTGTAAAAAATGAAGGAATAACGATTATTCGGAACAAGGAATAATGAATTCAAATACTGATTAGCTTTAGATAATACAATCATTTATTTCTGTCATTAACTGGCCTTTTCTCTTTGTTGGGATTATTTTGTTTTATGTAAAACAACTAGTAATTAAATTAATAACATCATTTAGATCCCAATCAATGAAAAATATTTACTTTCGAATCAATATATTGTCACTTTACCAACTATGACGATTAGACGTTGTTTTGGTTACAGTAATTACAGACGGAGCTTAATTAAAATCTAGCCCTAACGAAGAATTTTAATTTAAAAGTTGACGTCTAAAAATCGTTGCGTAATCATTAAAAAATTCGACATTATTACGAGGTAAGCACCTACGTTCTACGCTCATTAATTACATAGTCATTTATGCATGTAGAGTCTGGTCGAGCTACGAGGGCTCGTCGCCGCGGTTTAATGAATTTTTAACAAAAACTTAATTAAAAATCGTATCTCGCGTGTTCGAAGGAAATGAACTCATTCTTCGGAGTCGGTGAGTGACGGCTAACTGACGGTCGTCATTACCAGAGCGGCCAGCGAGGGCTGACCCCTCGCCGGGTAAACCAGCTCTGTACGTACCGGGCATCCAGGAATTCTGATTGTAGTTATATAGTGACAGTCTGTGTGTTTATGTGATAGGAACAGAAGAAAGGAAATCACTTCTTTTTCATAGACTGGTATAAAAAATAGATTTTTAATACAATACGTAAAAAGTAAGAAAAAAAACAGGCGGGTATCATTGGAAGAGCAAAGTAATTTATAATATTTTAACATAGTGTATGCTACAAAAATTTTAATATAAATATAAATGAGAAGTTTCAGAAGTCATGAAATTAAAAATTACGTTGGGTCATTGAACAAATATACTCAATACTCAATAAGTATAGAAAATATTTTTCTTAAACGATAAAGGAGATGGTCCATTTTGGGCGTGATCTTGTACACTAAACCATGAAAAACCAAAAAATACAAAAAGTTCATTAAAAATATAATAAATTCATAAATCGCGATAAATGACTTGCTAAAATAAAATTAATTTCGAGTTATTCGGTAGGTACTACTTCCAACACTTGCAAGATGGCGTCCTTCACTCTGAGTTCGAGCCATTGCTCAAGCGTAGAGAAGGCATATTGGCAACTAACGTCATACGTCAAAACTATGAATCCTCTGGTCTGCTGCCCGCCATTATGTAGAATAATTGCGTCACATGGAGTTAATAAATAATTTTTGCACTGAAATAAAGATTAGTTCGTGGATTTGATTAGTCAAAAATGGTTTATTTTTCTTTTTTTTTTATTTTATCACTGGTACAAAACCAGGCCCAGACTCCATACAATTTTGGACCGTCTCCTTTTCATAGTCGTTATCAAATAATGTTGAATCGCTTTGATAGGCCGGCAGCTTGCGATGGCCCTAACGACCGTATTCATAAACAAAACTTATGCATTACTTACTTAGCCTATGAGGTCTCATAGCGTTGAATCCAGCTCTGTCATCGATCAAACTGTCAAACCATATGACCCCATCTATGCGTTCGTGAGCACTGTGAGACTTCAAAGTACTGTTTATGAATACTACTGATACTAATACTGTGTGATTGTGTTTACTTATTCGTAGTAACCGACAAAGTTCAGCAGCTGCCGGCGCGGTCGGTAATCGGATAGGTCTAAGCAATTGACAAAAATGTATTAGGCGTTTCTGTGCTTCGCAAGACACATAAAGCCATCGGCGCCGGGTGTTAGAGTTGGATAACAATAATTAGGTCATATCAGAGTCCTTCGGATAGCATAAAATAATCCGATACTCAGGTAAAGTACTAACTCCTCTGTCAATCGCGCACTGCTTCAGGGCTCCTCAGGAGAGAGGTATGCTCAGTACAGGGCCATTGTTGTACTGAAAGTAGGGCAAGTGTAATAACGCTACACACTCATAGTCCTGCACAAGCACCTACGACACAAGGATTACCTATGTCTTCGGTGCCATGGACAACACACAAGGCCACACACACCCATATGGAAACGGAAATTTTATTTTACAACTGATTCCGTATTTTTAGTCGTTAAAACAGCTAATTATTTTTAAAGTAATTGCCAAGTCATTTTATTTAATTGTTTGTTTTTATTACTATTTTATCCATCTCATAATTTCTAACATCTATTTAGCGTTACTTTGGTAATTACGGTCTTTCATTATTCCTCTGTTCGTTAGCATTTAAAAGGTTCATAAAGTCTTACAATGTTCATTGAAACTCAAAAGAATAAGATTTTTTTTATCTAGACAATATTTTTATGTTTTATTATCAAGGCCATTTAAAAAAAGAGCAGAACTCTCTTCAGGTAAAACTGATTTTAATTATTATTTTTACATTCGGAATCTGGACCCATATAAAAGAAGATATATGGCGAATAGTTTTTGGGTTATCCCAAATAATTCAAATTTTATCGACTTCAACTTCTTTGGTGATATTGTTGATGTTTTCTTAAAAGTACCTACCTAATGTATTAATCTGTTCATAAATAAAAGTGTCGCGTCACTTCACAGAATCCAATAATTTTCGGGAGTGGGTACGAAGTCAGAGGAATCCTCGAAGCTAGGCCAGTTGAGCCTTTAGAATAAATGAATGAATTTATTACACCAGCCGTAGTCATTTAAATCTACACCTTAACAAAACTTCAATAAAGATCGTACTCTAATTTAGGTATGCTCTGAACAAAAAAGGATTTTCCTTTTATAATAAAATTCTATAAATAATCTTTTGCCCGTTTCAATCATCTGCCATCTTATTAATTTTATAGCGAAACTCTCAAAGAGCTTTGTTAATGAATTGAGATGTCTTAAGTTTTTATGTTTATTCATTTATTACGTTTCATGGGTCTCATGGAACTCAACTTTATAACCTGCCACTAAACTAAACCCCAAACCCTTTTTTTTATTCCCGTTGGCTACCATTCCCGTTCTCTTCCTTCCCAGTAAACCCTGATTTCAATTAATAAGACTTAGTGGTACTTTTCTCTGTTTTTTCAACAGCGGCACTGAATTTCGCAAACATCAGAAAAAAGATTGAATCGTAGAAACTGCATTTCACCAACTACGAGTATAGATCTAATTTACCTACAAAATATAGGCATGCCTAAATCTGTCGATTCCAAATGACAACTCCTTTAATGAAGATTGAATGCCATCTAGTTTAATAATGAATAGCATTCGACTGAATTGTAGACCTAAGGCAAGCCAATAACTCATCGAGCATCGATGATAAGTGCCAATATTATCTGCAAAGTGATTTAGGATTGTAGTAAATTTAATCAACTATTTAGATGGATCCATAGCAACGTTCTCATTCAACACTGAAAACACTGGGGTAAACTTACATAGTAACTTCGTTTAAGGTAGTTTTCATCGTAAATTGGATCTTATTCTAGTTAGGATCCCACGTTGACCACGTTGATCTTGGAAATATGCTATAGGTTTGTTATATTATCTCTCTTTTGTTTTCTTCTGAGAAAACTTTAGGTTAATACGTTTAAGTATTTGGTAATAACAAAATATTTTTGCCCAACCATTGTGAAGCACTGCCTCAGAATTGAAGCGCTAATAGCCTGGGAAGCGCTTATAGCCCGGCGGCTTGCGTCGATCCTAAGTGATCGACAAAGTTAACAAACAGCGGGCGCGGTAGGCACTGGGGTGACCGTTAGTGGCAAAAATACCTTGAGCGCTTCCGTCCTTCGGAGGACTTAAAGCCGTCGGTCCCGGTTGTTATCGATAGATAGCAGTCGATAAGCTGTGTCGGAGGCCTTCGGGCGGCTTGAAAACTTACGACACTGGGTTGGCCACTAACGCCTCCACCAATCCGCACTGGAGCAGCGTGGTGGAGTATGCTCTATAATAAGGAGAGTCCCATGCTCAGTAGTAGGCTATTAACGGGTTGTACCCATAGGTTGTATTGTATATAGACAGATTAAGATTAAAGTTTGTTCATAATCTGTACCATAGTACATACCGAACTATGCTGCGTTAAAAAGTATGTCTGGATTTGTTTGCTTATCCCTAAAATAAGTAGTTTTTACCATTGTGCATTTTTGTCATGTCAAATTTTTTGTTCACTCTGGCACAAACTTTGGTAAATGTTGTCAGGGTTAAGTGATAAAATATTACTAACACCATCTGACACACACAATACCAAAACAAAACAGATAAAGTGAGTTGCGTGATATTTATTTAATCTTTATTGACCATGACCTTAAAATAATAAATGGGCCATACATGGGGATGGGGGAATGGGGGGGCCCATGTATTCTATATCATATTCTGACTCGACTTTGAGTGTGTACTTTGTACTATATGTAGTTTTTTTTATTCATTTTAATTTAGCAGTAAAAACACAATATCTATGGTGTTATCTAAACAAGTATTACAACATTTCCTTTGACCTCTATCCATCAACTGCTATTATAACTATTGGAATCATATTATATCCATGTTTGCCTGCAATAAATTCAGTGCAGTGTTACTGCATTAACTGCATACATATAAAGCAATTGAATCCCCCAGTCCAAAATACTTGAAAGCAAATTTAGCTATCAGCTATCAATACTTCAATAATATATAATTGGGTAGAGATCTGGTATATTGATGCCAACTCTGGATATATTTGTTTCTAGATTAAGGCAAAACCCAACTATACTTTTCAACAACCAACCAATATTGTTTATGCATGACTATGTATTAAGTAATAATGTCAAAAGTCAAATAATTTCATGTTACTAAACAATCTTGTTCAAGTAAGTTCTCACTCAAAACCTATTAAGTATTAAATATAAATAACACATTTATGTGACTAGAGTTTACTTTGAAATGAATAAACAACATTGCATAGTACTCAGAGAATAATGCTTAAATTAGTCATCTCTATTAAAACAATTTGAAATGCAGTACTCAATTAACACTTCCTAAATTGAATGTTGTGTGTGTAATCTTCTTATTTTAAATAGTTATTGTGAAAGCTAGTGATAAATATTCATATTAGAATTAAGTTTGAATATTATCAGAAAAACCCATTTTACTTCCTATTATCTTTAAATAACTTATTATGTAATTATATTTAACTTACTTTTATTTCCCAGTGTGTGGCCCAGTACTCATGATATGATGTTTTTTGCAGAAATTTTTGGCAAAATCTGGAGGAAATGATGCGGGTGATGTCACACTTTCCGAATTCATTCATTACGTCCGTGAACACGAGAAGAATCTCAGGTTGCAGTTTTCAAACCTCGATAAGAACCAAGATGGTATGTTTCGCACTAATTTTTTTTTCATATTATGCATTCCTATGCATAGATCTTTCTCAAGAAAATATTGTGAAGGCATTGGGTTCAGAGTACTTACGATCAGTTGAAGTCATGTTAATTAGGGAAGCCTAAATCAATAGAAGTCTTATTGATTGAATTATAGCCAAGATTGATTGACAAAATAACAAAAGAAAGCCCTTTTTGGAATCTGTTGTAATTTATACATAAATCTTTAATTTATACAACTTTATAAACAAAATAATAAATAATAATGCCAGGTACTGTTCTTGTGTTGGAAAGTGTGTTACTCTTACTTGACACATCATGTATTTATTCATGATCTGTGATATTATGTCTCGGCAACCATCAGAGCACAGTCTCTTTTTATGTGCATCAGGAAATGTATCATTACAAATACACCTAAAAGGCGATTATTTGTAAGTCTAATAACTGCTTAACTTAACCGTAGGATATAAAACACCAAATGTACCCTTAAGTTTACCAAAATACAACAAATGATCAAACTTTCAAATATGTGAAGTAGTTTCTGATAAGCAGCAACAAACGCACAGAGAAAGAATCATGGCAAGTTTCATACATAGAATTGTACAAAAAAAAAATTAAAAACTCGAGAGCCTGGAATGAGTTGTAATATTTATTTTTTATTTTTAGCAACACTTGTACATATATAAAATATTTTTAAACCTCGGGGTTATATAATCAGAAATGATATAATTTTCTTCACTTCCTTGCCATTATAAAAATACGCCATTTGTACGCTAACTGTCAAAGTGACATAAGAAATGATAATAATGACAATTTGGCATGACAATCGTAATCAAAACGCTCGCAGTCCAATGACAATGTGACATGTGACAATGACAATGTCTACGACACAGAGTAAGTAGTTGCTCCAACAGATTACAAATCAATCGAAATCACAGATTAAACGCTGATATAACGATACAGAATCTACTTCAAAATGTTCGTCCAGAAATGGTAAACTATGTAAATAAGAAAATGATTTTAGGATCCCCGGGTT
>DWJQ01001918.1:0-10292 GCA_018248915.1 Hesperia meskei straton | reverse complement strand
ATAGTTGAACTACGTAGTAAAGTCGATATCCCGCCCATTTCTTTATCCCCCTCGCCCCGCAAATCGTCACGCGATCTCTCATAAAAAAATAGACATACAACGTCTCCTCTCTATATTTGCTCCATGACGCCGGCCAAGTGAGGATTAGCGGCCTTCACACACCTTTCAGTTTTGCGAACTCTCCGGCATGCAGGTTTCCTCACGATGTTTTCCTTACCGTTTGTACCAAGTGACATTAATTTAAATGCTTAAAACGCAAAAAAAGAAAATTCAGAGCGTGCCCTGGGATTCGAATTCGGACCCTACGAATAAGAGGCGGAATTTTTAACCACTAGGTTATCATCGCTACATTGAATAAAATTTTGTTACTTAATTACTAATATGAGGGTAGGTTGTAAGAGGTAACTGGCCGACGGTATTTGAAAAACACTTTGGTGTTAATGAGTTTTTAAGTAGGCACATTCGCCATGCCGCTGTCGTAGGAGACTGTTTTCAAGTTAAGTACACTGTCGTGAACGCTGGTATAAATTTTAGAGTGCTTTAACGTTGAAATTGTGAACATTCTGTCGGCCTACGATGCTCTTCATGCCTAAGGGCTTGAGAGGTTGATAATCTTGCCTTGTTATCTACAAGTATTCTTGATTTTGATTTAATTTAGTCTATTATATGAAGAGCCCTTCTCAGCCAAACTTCAGCTTTAAACGTAAATAAAAACTTAAAACCTGGTTACGTAATAGGCAGACATAACATAGATATTTCGATCGAGACAAATCGATTAACGTAAAATTTTTAGTAACAAACTTGATCATTTCTAGATTGCCTCGAAGAAAGAAATAAACCAAAATACATAGGTAAATTGACTTTTACTCACATTACGTTCTTTGTATCATGCAGTCGGATCTAAAAATCGTAATAAAGTTACCATAATAAACCGTAATAAAGTTAGTAATGTTTAATAATCGTAGCACTTAACGTTTACGGAAAATTTTCATAACGTATTTGCTCTTAATTTCGCAAGAAGGCTTGCCTTTCATAAGATAAGATGTTTAGCAGCGTACATTATAATTGATTAAGAAGAAAATACTTTCAAAGCTCAAAAGAACCTTTTACATCGTGGTAGTTAAATATATCTACTGAAATGGTTATTTAATTAAACTAGTAGATCCACTTCGCTTCACTGTAGGAAATGCATAATGCTTTAGTATCAAATAAGGAAATGTTTTAAACTGGTATCCCCAATAGGCTTGTTTCCACAAAGTATAAATCGGATGGATCATAGTTTATAATGATCAATATTATAATATGGAGATCACTAAAAACATTATTTATTATAAAATGTAACAATTCATAATATTTTTATAAAATTAATACAATTAATTCAATTCATGACGTCAAATAGTGCTTTTTAGTACAAAGAACATTGCCATCTGTCTTACATATTGCATTAAATTAAATGACATAATTCAAGGCGCCATTGGCAGTCGTAAGAGGTAGAGTCCTACAAGGGTCTTTTGGCCGATGACTGACGTGAGGGTGACAGAGAAAGCGCCTTTTAGGGAAGGCACACTGTAAGGCGTTGTCTCTGTCATCCAGACGTCAGTCATCGCCCAAAAGATCGTTGTAGGACTCTATAGACCTACAAGGATCTTTTGGCACGTGGCTGACGCGAGTCTGACAGAGACAGTGCCTTACAATTTGACTTACCTGTAATTCGCTGTCTCTGTCACCCACATGTCAACCAGGTGCCAAAACGTCCTTGTAAGACTGTAATTTCATCATTTAAACTTATATACAGTCCTACAAGGATCTTTTGGCACATTACTGATGTGAGGGTGATAGAGACAGCGCCTTATAGGGAAGGTAAACTGTGAGGCGTTGTCTCTGTCACCCTCACATCAATCATGTGCCAAAAGATCGTTGTAGGATTGTAGACAAAATAGCAAGCTCGCCATTTTCATAAGCCGTAAGAAGCCGAAGCGATGTCATCTGTGTCCTTAGGTGACAGGAGACATTTTGTAGAATAGAAAACAAATATGTAGGTACTCAGCTCAGAATTGGCTTCGGACAAGGGTACTCCCCAAATGTTTACAGGACAGTGACTAATTTTTTTTTCTTTACGTTTATACCACGTGTAGTATACCCGTTATCTAAGGACACTTGGCTCGCTAGCGCACCACCACGTCTTACTCGGTCGACGGTCGGATAAATAACAACTGAGGTCGGTGTGACCCGCACAGTGTGACGTATGCGCTCGAGACAAGTAACTGGCTTATATCTTATATCCATACACTACACCACGGAACAGAAAAAATAGGCTACATAAATTACTAGTTTTGTAGTCTGATTTTAGTTCTTCAAATTATTTATTTAATTATTAAAATTTTACTTCATCGAGAGGTCGGTGTAACCATTGATAAAATAGTTGCATAAAATAAAAATGACATGAAAGTCCATGAACATGATGTCACTGAAGTTTTAAAAAATCGGATGGTTTGAAAATGTTTAGATGTTAAAAATTATGAGTTAATGGAGGTTTCAAAGCCTCTATGATATCGATTTGGTCAATCCAAATGAGCCGATGTTAGCTGTACATAATGGGTTGTGTGTGTTGTTCTTTAAGTTCCTTCGTTTCAATTGTCCTCGATGCGTTGGAAAGGTAAGTACGATCAGCAAGCTGTACTAGCAAGTGGTTTGAATATAAAACACCAAATCTTTTGCATTGCATCCGTGGGTCTGGTTTTGAATTCTGCACTGTAACTCCAAGCTATGTGCGTGTGCGTAGTCATGTTAGTCATTTGCTTCGATGAAAGGTAACGTCGCGTCATGAGGAAATCTGTAGGTCCTGAGAGATCTACTCAATGTTTTCTGAAGTACATAATAACCCGCACTTTTCGCACCTATTATCTTTAATATATTAATGTCGGGTGAAAAAAGCAAGTAACGAAGTTTTCCAGATCGGTCATATTTCACTATGCATACCTACCTATAAGTGTTTGCATAAATATATAGAGTCGAAATTTGTTTGTGATGTGGCAAATAATTTTATTCCAGGAGTAAGTAAACATTTATTTATTCCAGGATATCCTTGTGCACAGTATGTGCAATGCTAACATGTTGTTTGCTCTTCACAATCATAACGGTAATGGTCCTCGGAATCGGCATTGGGTTTAATTACTGCTTCGTACAAAATTCTGTGGAATCAATGGGTATGTGCTTATTCAGGAAATTTGTAGTCTATAATTCTATATGAGTAATAGATCTCGTTATAGTTATCTACATGGGGTTCATGTCCGTCATACATTGGATTTCCGGGTCACAAATTGGATCAGTTGTGGATGTGCCATCGATCTAATGAGTTCTTAAGTTCGATGGGAAGCGCACACAAATAAATATACGCATATACTTTCGCTACATTTGTTGTTGGATTAAATATGTACCTATACACATAACATCTAATGTAGAGCAAATATTCAATGGTACCTACGACTCTTCGTATCTCCGTACAGCATCCATTCTTCAATGTATTTTTAGAGACACTTTACTTCTTAAAAGTGATTTTTTATCTCAAATTCTATATTACAGAGAAAGCGGCCAAAGCGGCAGGCGCTTTGCGATCGGGCCCCGAGAGGAAAGGTCCCGGCAACGTCATGCGGTCGGTGGACCGAGCCGTGCAGCGCGGGTTCGCCCACAGAGTGGCGCGGCGCGAGGCCGACGCTCCCTCCGCCTCCGTCCTCAATACCAAATTCAACTTGACAGTCACAACCGATATCAATTTTATTGTCCACAACTTTACCAACATATCAAAAGCAGTGCTTTAGAACAGGGCCCTTATTCTGCTAATTTGTAAATGCTTCAATTGCAGATCGATTGAATAATTTGACACATACCCCGTAAAAAACGTGTCAAACAATTCAATTGAGAACCAATTTATCCATTTATAAATTAGCAGAATCGGGGCTCGAGATGTAAGATCAATTCAATTAAAACAATCAAGATTCTTGAGTGGTTTTATTTAAATAACATTTATTTTTGAGCGAAAATCTTCTGAAGACACGATGTATCATACCGTTGTTGGCTGTGGTTGGTCCGAAACAGGATCGGATATATTGTAGCGTGTTGAACCTGTGACAGCCTTTAACGGTCGTAGAAAAGGTATAACGGTAGTGGTAATGTTACTTCGTGACCTCCGGAACCTTCCTATTAGTCTTCGTGCTAGTTCTTTTTCATGGGGCGAAAACTCTGGTTCTTTTGGAGGTCTGTAGACAGGTGAAACGTAATTTTAATATTCTTAGACGGAAAATAGCACTTTAAACATTTTGCTACTGTAGGTACTGTATTAATAATTTTACATGATTTAGTTAACTAACGGTAAAAGTACTTGTATATTAATCAAATAGATATTATAACAATACGTATTCGAGTCAAATTAATAACTGCATAAAAAATGGCGTTGCATGAGGGTAGGAAGACATTCTGTTTAAATTCACGTGCAGCATTTCTGTTGAATTTAGCGTGAAATATAGTGACCCATTTTCGGCTTTATTTATGTAGGTATTCATACCTCTCGGTTTCTAGCACCACGACTGGAGTCTCGGATGTTTCCAAGAACAGTTGCTCACCAGGTTTCCTGGTTTGGTATACCTCTGAAAAATATATTTTTAATATTATATTATTTCTAAATATTTCATGAAGTAACGAGCTTTTATTTTGATTCTTACTCGGTTCGTCTTTTTTGTTATCTTTTGCTGATGCGCTAGTATGCTGTGTAAATTAACAAGAGCTTCCATGAACCCAGCGACACTCGACATAAGGAATCATACACTTCACTTTGGGTTCACACACTTCACACTTCGACTAAGTATACCTAGTATAAAAGGAGCTCCATACTGTAACATGTGTTATACCACTTACTTCGTTCAAGTTTACGTGTGCTTACGCTTTTTAGCGGGGAGCAGTTTTAGCGGGTAGCGGTTTTAGCGGTGAGGTATAAATAATTAAAATAACACTACACGTGGGTCGTGTCATGGACAACACACAAGACAAAGACACACACCCAGACCGAGAAAGGAAATTTAAATTCATCATTCAAATCTCCACCCCGCTGGAAATCGCACCCTGGATCCTCGGAACAGCGATCCGGCGTGATAACCATTGCGCCATCCGTCGGGAGGTAGGTATACCTACTTAATATAATTTCAGCGGTAGGTTAAAATTCCATATTCTCAGCGACTCAAGTAGGTATAGCTAGTTAACAAAATACGACATACCAAGCATAGGTTGCGGCGCGTGTTCGACCTCGGAGCGGTTGACGGCCACGAGCCGCACGACGGGCTGGTTGTCCACCGGGCCCACTCGTAGCATGTTTTCCTCCGTCGTCGATCGCGATGACACTGGAACGCGAGGATAATGTTGTTACACACTAACTTAGAGTTATTGGTCGCAAATCCATCACACACTTTAACTCTGGGCTCTTGCGTCGCATAATACATCCACATTATTCCACAATTATGTAATTATATTTTGGACGGACGAAATTTAGATCTCTGATCAACAGAATACTTTAATAGGTTTGCTATCTAGGGTTCACTCGAGTTTCATCTCTTAAAGATAATGAATAAAGGCACTTAAGGAACTTGTAAAAATTTGTAATAAACGTAGGTTTTGAAATTAACTCTGTCCTATATGTAATAGTTAGTTGAAACAGTGCCGCTAATTTATTAAAATGCACTTAATACTTACTGGCAAAGGCTGCTAGTTCCTTCTGTGCGTAATGATACCCCACCGAGATGCCATAAATCATCAGTATTATTACTGTGAACATCAACAGCATCAACACAAAGGCACAGCATGTCCACGTCAATACCCTGCGCAGGAAATTATCGATTTAGGTTTGTCAAAATATGTAGGTACCTGTAGGTATTACCTATAGGATAGGTAAGCAGCCTGAAGACAGTACTGCACCCGAAAAAATATTTACCTCTCTACACAGAAAGTCATTGAACAAAATACCGATTGAATCAGGCCCATGTTTGTTTATGCTTCTACCTGTTGAAAACACAGAGGTACATTATAGCTTTTAACTAAACAATGAGTAATTAGGTATACAGGGTTAAATAGATTGATGTGGTTAAAATATTAAGTGTATGTGCGCAGGTACGTTTCTAATTAGGATTCGCTGATGCGGATTTTAGCCCGCGCCTTAGGATAAAACTTGTAGATCAATTAGATGTATATCTGCCTTGGTCGCGAATCAAACCTGGACTCTGGAGGACCGACTCAGTCATGAGCAATAGCCCTGGTTAATCTTAGTGGTTATAATAATAATCAATTACTAAAAACCTTACCTGTTACCACCGAGTCAGTAATGATGTGTAATTTATATAGATAAATGAATCTATAACAAATGTTATCTGATTATTTTCATTAACATCATTTTAAACTGTAGCAAAATATAAAAATATAATAATATCAATACGATATCATCAAAATGTCACTTTAACAGGGACAGGTACCAAAATAGTCTACAAGAACAACGTCAAGAAGACGTTATTTATCTTTAAGTAAGTTGCCAGTATTTTTCAAAATTAAATTCCTTAGAATAGTTCTCTTTACCTAATCACGATAAATTGCAATCCTGAAAGTGTTACCGAAAAGCATAACTTGAGTCCTTTCTTTACAGCATTGCGTGGATTTGTGTCTCTTAAAACGTCTCTGAAATATGCGAAACTTTGATGATGCTCTTATCAAAAACGTTCAAGCTAAGTTGATAGAAATTTAAACATTGCTAAACTTAAATTTTCTGCACCATAATATCTGCACTGACAATCCACACGAGCTACTGCTACTGCATTTCAGCTTTTGCGTTCGATTAGTAGGAAATTGAGGAAAATACTTAATACAGAATATCTTTGGTGTAATTTTTTGTCGTTTTAAGGGCGTTTTTAATGTCATGCGGATTTGCTCACGCACGCGGGATTGCTCCGCATGCGTGAAATTTCACGCTGCGGATCATACGCAGTATAAGTTTCAGTCTTCTGCGGGTTGACGTGCGGGTTGCATAGACGATTAGTACAATACGGTGCGTGCGCCCCGCACGACTCTAAAATGGGCACTGAAGTTGTAGGGACGATTACTTAGAATCTTTATTTCACGTAGTTTAGTGCCAATTGTTAAGACGGTGCAATTGCTAAAGCAATGGTTCCCGAAGCGTTTTGGATTGAAACTCTTATCGCACGGTACGCATAAAAGCTAGAAAATGAAAAGTATAAGATTTCCAGTGGTATATCATCAGATGAGGTATATTAGATATTATGTGTCAAGTTACAGAATAAAATTATAACTAGGTTCTAACCGAGTATTGTACATACATACTACACTTACACGTTTTTATTTTCATGATTATTTTTGGTTTGAAATCTTACTGTTCCTTTTTACCGTAAGCAGAAAGTCACCAAAGAGTTTCTGTAGGCTCGGGCTAACAATACGCTGTAGTTATGTGGCTTCTCAGAAAAGACCCTTTGGAAATTTTGTTTCAAATATTTATTTATTTTAAGGTTTTTTTCTATAACATTGTAAGTATCCACCTAATTTTTATTTCTAACGATTTGTAAAAACGTTTGTTTTTAGGGATACTTGTAAGTTTTTCGGTAGATTTTTTGGCTGCATGAAATGTACGAGGGTAGGTTCTTATTCGTGGTTGTAAATATACGCCATACCATGAATAAACAGAATCGAGACACAGATTCTGATAATATTGCTTCGATTCCAACTCGATTGGATAGTTTGACACATTTCGTATACAAAATAATTATGTCAAACTGTTCAATAGAGAGGAGACCCAATGTATGCATTTATAAATTAACAAAATCTGAGCCCTGGACCCGTGCCACTTTTGCTAAGATATTTTGACGCTATTACGTTTAAACTACGAAACAGTGTATGACATGTGTATGCGGTGCATTGTCGCTGCTACAGTCACCCGCAACGATATCGCTCAACGCTCAGAGCGAATTTGCTCTATTCGGCTAGCGTTAGTAACAAAATGTATGACCGTATAATGGGATAGTCACGATATATCAGGGGTTGGTAACTAGTAAAGATTTTGATTTCTTTTATTTCTTGCCAGGTAACATGGGCTCGGGAATAGACCACACGACAACACGGGGAGAGAACGTGGCGGATCTGATAGAAGATACGCTTCAGATCCTCGAAAGGTACGGAGGTCCAGACGCCTTCATCAACATCAAGTACATGATACCAACTTACGAGTCTTGCGTGCTGAATTAGATGAAATTTGACGTTGAATTTCGGGTGGGAGAAGGAACCATGGTTAAAATTCGTGTTACACTATGGTTAAAGTTGGTTAAAATTTTTGTTACACTATGGTTAACGTTGGTTAAAATGCGTGTGAAATCAGTATTTACATAATGTTATATTTCTTCAAGTAGGTATAGAGGTCTTTGAAAACAGTTTTCAGCATGGTTAATGAAGTAGTTTAGATTAATGAATAGTCGCATTTTCACAGATGTAAATTGCACTTATGTGTTTTCAAACTAAATTAAATACACATTTTTATTAGAAACAATTACGTCACAGTAGGAATTAGGAGTTGTAGCGTTTCTATTGTTGTCACATTTTAATTCCAAGGTGTGTTTTTAGTATCTTATAATTACGAGTAATTATTGTGACTAATTATTGAATATGATTAATAATTCATTTTTGGAAATTCTACATAGAATTCTTTTCAAAATAATATAATTATGAAAATTCGTAGTTATATGCGTTAATAATTATAAATTAGACAATATTCTAATAGCTTAACATATAAATTTTCACTCAGATAGCTCTATAAGTAACTATACTTAGAACACATATTTTCAACCTTTTTTATTATAATCTTAAACAGGTGCATCAATTCCTTCTGGGCATCGGTTTGGATACGTAATTTTTTTTTGTTACGCGCATTTAAATTTAGAAATTCCTTAATCATTCCGTTTCGCACCGCCAGTTGTAACATTTAATTGGAAAACCGATGTAACGACTTAGCGGTATTGAAATAGATCGAAACAAAACCGGTTAAATTAAAAAGCTTCGCGTTAACAAATGGCGGAGCGCATTCTTAGAATTTGCCGACGTGTGCTTGCGTCCTAATGAAATGTGTGCGCCGTCGGAAAAGGAGGGAACGTATAAAGAAAGGGTGTTGTCCACGTTACATAAAAATCATTGTACTACAAGTGTATTGATATGGATTCAATTTATATTGACAATTGAGAAAATTTGTAGTGTGTTTAATATTATTTATGTAGGTACATATATTATGATATTTAACATGGGTAAAAATTGGATAATTTGTATTCTTAATTTAAACATAATATAACGCTATACACTCATATCCCTACACTAGGATCACGTAGTAGTAATCATTTTTTTGTGAATTATACATTTATGTGCAAAATTCTCATAGGTACATTAAAAGTTAAAAAAAAATGTTTTTTTTACCATTAGTATGATTATAAAAATGTGTTTAACGGGGATGACACGATTTATATTATAAATCCATTTGTATAAATGTACGACTATAATTAATATTGGAGAAGCATGTTTCTTCGTGACCAAGAATAATTGTACTTCTCTGCACGTGCATATGAAACGTAAAATCGTATGTAAAATAAAATTTTTAGTGTAACGTTTTTATTCATTGTGCTTTAGTAGAGCTTATTACACAGTGAATCTTATTCGTTACACGAATTTGTGATAATAGCAATTTAATTCTTCTTTTTAAGTAGTAATTAAAGTTTTTCTTAATTAATAATTATTTAAATTAACATTAAATTGTGATATTAATTATTCTCGAGTGTGTTTGTGTATTTTAAATTATTAGTTTGCAGATAAATTGTTATTTATATATTATTTTTAAATCATGTTTATTTATAATTATTATTACGTTATTAAGATTTTTTGTAACTGTTAATGTTTTGAATAAATTTTAAGTTCCAAGTTTCCTGTGTTGTATATTTTCCTTCCGACTTTTCCATGATAGACATATTTTCATTGTAACTTGTAACTGTACAACGGCTGGGCAAGGGTTTCTTCTATGTAGACTCTTCGACTCATCGAGTTCCACCACGATGGCCTAGTGCGGATTGACAGACTTCACACCACTTCTGAGAACATGCACAGAAAGTATAGTACCTATTATTCTGTGTAATAATATTGATTACTAGCTTTTGCCAGCGGCTTCGCTCGCGTGAAATTCGTTTAAACTTCACCCCTTTATTTCACCCAATTAAGTG
>DWJQ01001917.1:0-10292 GCA_018248915.1 Hesperia meskei straton | reverse complement strand
AATGTATGTGATTGGTAGATCTCAAACGCATCCTTAGCAACGTAGCATAGCACATCTCTGGTGGAAAGGCACCCTAAAAATTTGATCGTTTACTCGACATTTTTTTACAGTAGGTAGGTATCTATAACCATTATAATATAATTTACTGTAGTAATATTGTATGTTTGTATAATTCAAATATTTTTTATGTTCATTTAGGTACTTAGGTATAAATATGTTCATTTTAAACACTGAATTTACAGTTTTGTATTATGATGTGTATCTTTATGTAGGTAGGTAAGGCTACTATCTATTGTTTAAATATTTTTTTTTATTTCATGGCATTCTCTAGCTATACTTACTGCCCTGAAAACTAACTCATATGAAGTAAGACAAGTGCATTTGAATTCTAGCAGTGCAGTGAAATGGCACGGAAAGCTGCTAAAATGCTCTTGGTGGTACTCTTCTGCTCGGGTAAATTGCAATAGATTTAAACGTGAAAATTACTAAAAATATTCCAGCGCTGAAATCCTCAGTGCTCTTCTACAGCGCCTAATGGTTTAAAAATGTTCTTTTCGCTTATTTGAGTTAATGGTTTGTGAAAACTCATATCGGGGTGTGTTGTTAACTCGAAGTTGAAAATATTAATAAAAAGTTTTAAAGAACATTTCGTAAGTACACTCTAAACTTAGGTAACTTTCCCCTAAAACGCACCAAGGTCGAATTAATGAACAAAATAATTTCCTAGAGCTTGGGTTCAAAAATTACATTAAGTTTAGATTTTATGAGATTACTGGACAACAAATTGTAGAATGAACTCTATTTGAACAAATAATTAATGCAACTCTTTGGTCGGTGATTTATATATTCTAAGAAGGGTGGGTTGTTTCATCATGATTTTACGCACGTAATAGTTAAATTGAAAACAAGGAATTATATTAATATATTTATGCCATATTGATAAAATAAGTTTGTTGCTAGTCCTTTACCCTTATACACCTCACTACAGACAAATACATAATACACTACTAGATGCTAATTACCGAAAAAAAAATTAACGGGCAATGGAGAATAGGTAAGACATAATAACTGTTCAATCAGATTTTTTTTTACTCCAAAATAACAAAGTTATTACAAGTTAAAAATTTGAGAAATCCTGCCTATCACGCGGGTGATACGAATTCCGTTTATCAATAAAGCGCGTTTCAAACTACGTCTCGTACTCGTACTACTACAACAGCTGCGCGTGCGGTCGGCCCGTGATCAGCTGAGCTGCTAAGTTAGAACCTACAAGTGTTCTTTAATGTGTATAGTTTTGCTAATTGGTAAAGCATGTCGTGTACAATCCAAATTACTACTTAAAAACACGATCTTCGGGGTATATGTATAACTTTTGGAGCATGAACTGCTAAAATTTGGGAATTGGGGCACGAATGGTGATGAGATTTGCGGAACATTTATGAACATAACTTAGTTATTTATAACAATAGGAATATATTATGTACATGCCTATATAGTACCGAAACTATGTTTTATGAAAAAAAAATACAAAACATAAATAGTTATTTGGGTATTCAAAGAGTCACCCATAATTTTTTCTATTTATTGAATTTATAAGAAATTATAAAATCTGTTAATTATATAACATTTACCATCATCTCAATGCATTAACACTTTTCAGAATGACAAGGTTAAGGCACGATTCAGACATATCAGTGAAGTAACAGTTCCGACACAGTACCGGCAAATTTTTCATACATTCTCGGCGTTGTCAGCACTGACACTGAGAAGTGTCGGTGCGTTCGTAAGTAGGTACAATATGTATGAAAGAATACTTCGTATTGTGCCGGTACGGTAACGTCGTCACTGTGACTTCACTGATATGTCTGAGTCGACCTTAATGCTACACCACACATGAAATCTATTTGAACTATTTGTTATTTAATAATCCCTACTTCCTTACTAATATTACAATTGCGACTCTGTCTATCTGTTGGGCTTTCACGCCTAAACCACTGAGCCGATTTAAATAAAATTTGGTACACGCATAATTATATTAAAGCACTGACCCTGGGAAAGAATATTAGAACGGATTAACGTAGTGAAAAGGTCCCTCTCGGATTTTATCTTAGAATAATAGAATTAAATATAGAAACCAAGCCAGCACGGCCATTTTGTAGCACCTTCATTGGAGCCATTAATAGCTCCAAACACCGTTCCGTTCCGTAGTCCGTAGTATTCAATGTCAATGCACGCCGAACGTGTCTCGCGAAAAAAAATAATGACGATTTGTGCTGTTAAATTTTGTCACAACACTTCCGAAAAGCAAAATAAATTATATTTCGTAGTATTTTGTATTTAAAAAAAATCGGTTAGTGCTTCATTTTAGACCTTGCGCTTGTATGACTACAGTCATTCTATACTATAATTAATTATCCTCAATTTTGTTTAAGTATATTTTTTATTCAAATAAAAAAGGTAGGTGGCCAGCACGCAGCATCGTCAGTTGACCGCTCGATCTTTTCAAATAGTCTTCATTATTGGGTACATATCTCTCAGCGCCTTTAAAAATAACTACTCTAATTACACGTACCTAAAAAACAACAGCGGAGCGCTATGACATGGGGTTCTTCAAGAAAGGTGTAAGAAGAGTTCTCCTTCAGGGCCGGCGTTGCACTGGTGACTCCCCTGGTGTTGCTCGTGTCTATAGGCGACGATGACCACTTACCATCAAGTGGCTCGTCTGCTTTTACGTCAGCCCTTCAGGCTATAAAAAAAAATATATTATTTATTTGTTGTCCGGTTTTTGTGTACAATAAAATGTTATAAGAATATGAATAAATACTTAGTTTCTCAGATTATAAGTTTATTGGTCTGAGCTTAGTTCATTGGTCCGTGTACTTACTTACCTTGTTAATTACAGTACAAAGGAAGTTACTAGGAAAATTACTATTAACATTATGTAATAATGGACGCATAATTAAAACAGAATGCATGTATTAGTCAAAGTTATACTTAGGTATACAATGTTTCTAGTATTTTACTCACTACACAAAAAACACTATCCAGAGGAGTTTCCGAAAAACTTCGGAAAAGTATTACCCAAAAAAACTTGAAATTTAACTTTAAAAGCAATATTTTTAACATAATTCTTTTTATTTGGCCAGAAAAGTCACAATTTTCATGGAACCAGGAAAACTTACTCCTAATAATTTACTTACTCCTAAAAATACAACAGCATTCACTCCTTTTTATTTCGAAAGTATTTCAAAATCACATTAGTGTGGGTTAAACTTTAAAGTATTTCCGGTTTTTTTTTGCGTCGGTGTGAGTACCTATGTAGGTGTATGTAGAGTCAGTTTCCGAGTGTATAAAAACAATATTCATGCGACGTTTTCTTGCAAATGTAAAACCCTCAAGCCGCAGTGATTATGATTACTGTGTCTGATGAAATATTAGCAAAAAATAGGTACTTAGTTATTTTAATAGTTACTTTAGTTTTAATACTGTTTGCTGCCATTAATTACACTAACCCCGATATTAGACCAACGCTTACTGTACTGAGTCATGGTAACTGTCGGTGAAAATAAAATTTAACCCTAAAACGCTGCTGTGGATGTATAAATTTTTCGCTATATGTTATTTAATCGTCTATGTTACAAAAATTGTAAAACGAAAAATAACGGCTATTGATTTCTAAAATATCTTAACTTACATCAAAATCACTTCATAAATAACATTTGACGATAAAGAATATTCCTTAAAATTTACGTTTTTTAAATTTATCAGAGGTACAAATATACAAATTACGGCTTCCCCAGATAAAATCGCAATACAGTTAGCTAGTCCATCATGCGCAATTATTATTGTTTTTAACTACAACAGCAATTAAAGTGTTATAACCTTATGAAGTGAATTGGCAGCAAGGTAACTATTTAAGAAGGTTACACAGATCGAACCGGGCTAAACCGCTCCGCTGATGGCAACGGCCGCCCGTATACGTCCAATAATAAACAAATAAAAACAACAATAAATAAAATACTAGATTTTGTCATTAGTGATAAAGCTTGTGAATTAAAAAGTAAAAATGCCTGCCGATTCAACAATGATTGTAACGGAAGGAGACGACAGAGAGATGCACGATCTGTTTCAAAGTCTCCCAGAGAGATCGAAACATGAGGACTTTTTACGGAGGGCTGTGGATCTTCTAGTGGAGCGAGTGGTTTTTGCGAGGGCTTCGAGGACAGCTAAAGTTGTGGAATGGGCAGCTCCTGAGGATATCAAGAAGGCGATCGATTTGAAGCCTAGGAATGGGCCCTCGACTCATGAGGAATTACTGGCAATGATGGCAGATGTAAGTACCTTTTAACAAATAACAGAATACAACAATAATCCAAACAGTTTTTAAAGTTTATTTAAAAGTGATAATTATCGTCTTCGAAATTTTATCTTATTCTTACAAGTTACTGGGCTATACTGTTTAGTCTAATCCAACGGTTTTGATAAGTACATTTTTCACTCGGCTGGCTAGTCACTGGCGTGTTTATTTAACTCAAAATGTTTTTATATATTTTGGCTCGTGGCAGCGCAGCCATGATACCATTTAGGTATTAACTCCTCATCTCTTCGTAGATCTCCTCGTATGTAAACATAAACGTCAAATGGTAAAAGAAGCAGAATAACATTGACCGTTATACAACATACATGCAGTACTAGTACAGTGTCACAAGATTCCTTAAAAGGTAATGAAATCACCGGAAATCATAATTAAACAAAGAAGACGAGGTTGCGAATTCTCTGAATTCTTCTCCGTAGAATACATCAGACTTTTTACGAGTAAGAACACTGACCATGACTTTTATTTATTTTTAATTCACGTGCTGTAAAGTTATTAGCGCTCATACTTCGGCGGCTTGCGTCGATCATAAGTTATTGACCGAGCTACAGCGCGGTCATAAATTAGATGGGTGACCGCCAGTAGCTTGACTGCTTTCGTTCTTTAATCGTTCGATTAACCATTTGATCCCCGTTATTGTCGATAAATCAATCGTTAAGCCATAACGAAGTGCTTTGGGTCGTGTAAAATTAAACCCCTCCTTCAATTCGCATAGCAGCAGTGTGATGGAGGCTCAGGCCACCTCAGTTCTGGGAAGAGACCCGTGTCCTGAAGAGTTGGAGATTTAGGTTTAATTTAATTTTTTATGAACCTTAGGTAGGTAGCATAGGAGCATGCAGTGCCACTCTTCCGCTGCCGCCCATGACAGCTTCGACTGGTTTATACCATACCATATAATTCTTTAGAAGTATACCTACTTCTAAAAATCCTTTGAAACCATTTATGGCAAGAAATTCGAAATAGGCATGACTCCGTCGATGATTCCCTTTCCTTATAAGGGTTTTCCGGTTAAAAATCCCTTTACCTACTTTGCTATCATCCCAACGTATGTGTCATAAATTATAATGGCGGCGAATACAAGTGGATTTGTGAATCTTATTGGCGTAAATAATCATAAATTAACGATACGACGAGGAAACTCGCGTTATATTTATATTCATAATATTTCAGAAATTAGAATTAAATTAATCTTATCACCATATTTAAAACATTTTTAATTTTTTAAACATATATTTTTAATTCTGTTTTTTTTTGTAAAATAAACAACTAGTCAAAGCGAAAATCTACTAATCGAGGAGAAGGTTGTTATACCGTATTTTAAAACCTGCGAAGCATTTTTAATGTACCTAAATAGCCAATAAGGAGAAAACGAGCCACACGTCAGGAATAGGTCGCTTTTGTCTAAATACATTTGTATCACCAAAAGTAGATACTATGTACAATATTCTCGCGATCGAATCGATTCGCAATCGATATGAAATAATTTTTAATGGCAACCTACACATATCCCACCTTTCCACCCCTACGATTGGTTCATTTTGTATTAGGTAACCAAAATACTCACAATTAAGCTTGCACTAAGATTCCTCGTGTGAGCATAGACATCACAAACAGCTCGTTAATAACAACTATGATTCGAGACCAGCTTTTATCTTCACGCAATCACATAAATGTTTGCCCCAACCGGGAACCGAAACCAGGTCCCGTCGTTTCGCAAACAGTGTCATAACTAGGGTACGAGGTCACCAAAGTTAGGTTTAGACATTATGCAGTCCATTTCTAGAGCCACAGACAGATTGTAATGTGATTTAATCTTTAGTCAATTCAGGAAGTCTAACAATAATTAAATATTCATTTCCAGGTAGCCCGCTACTCTGTCAATACGGCACATCCTTATTTTGTCAACCAGTTGTTTTCCTCGGTAGACCCCTACGGTTTAGTTGGTCAGTGGTTGACAGATGCACTGAACCCTAGTGTTTACACATACGAGGTGGCTCCAGTCTTCACCCTGATGGAGGAAGAAGTACTCCGGGAGATGAGGAAGTACGTCGGGTGGTCGAACGGCGAGGGAGACGGAATCTTCTGTCCCGGAGGATCAATTGCTAATGGCTATGCTATCAGCTGCGCACGATTCTACTTTTATCCAGAAGTTAAGGTAAATGTTATGAGTTAATTTATAGCTTCGATTTATTTTTTATGTACTGAAATAATATTAATGGATGCATCGTATTTATCTACTATATTAGATACTAGGTGACCCGACAGACATTGTCTTGCACTATATGTTTATATCTCAGTTTTTAAGCGGCGTATAAAGATAAAACATACCCTACTGTTTAACTGAGACCTCCTGTTTTGTAATATAACTGTAAAAACTGCGTTAAATTTCATTCAGTGGTTTATGTTCGATGAAGACCCTTGATACCCTTTTTTCTCAAATGTCTCCTATCTACAGACATAAACCAGTTACACTTTTATTTCTAAAGTAAACCAACATTTTGTAACTTGTAAATCAGCCCACGCTTTGCTTCGGGAAACCTGTTCTTCAATACCACATTCAAAAATCGTTAGAGGTGATATTTAAACCACGTTAATATTATCAAAACTGACATCACTCTTTTATAGAACAGATTGAAATAAACACACAAACTTTTAAGGTACATCTTCCCACAACACATTAATAGTGAAAAACGAAAGGAAATCAATTAAGTCGATTAGTGCATTTTAAGGCAAAAGACAAAGACTATTAGGTACTATTATGGGTTCTACTTATGGGTTCTTATTTATTATGGGATATATTATTATGGTCTTATTATGGGTTCTTACTATTACTATTATGGGTTCTATTGCGTTAATAATGGCCCTTAATAATTAGTTTCTTATAATATATCTTTCATGTTAAGATAGCGATCAGTTACGTTGTGATATTATCTATAGACTTGTGTGGATGATATCAGGATTCAAGTGAAAATTAAGAAAGATAAATTTAGGTTAGGTAAAAATCTAATAAGTATATTTCAATTCTTAATACAATACTGATTATAGCGGTTGCACTATTGTCTTTAATTAGGACATTGTTTAAACGATAACCGTAAACACGCGAAGCGAATAAAATTAATTGGCAGAAACAGTGTTTTAAAATATTTAATCACTCTGTAAAATAACTATTTAGAAATTAATTTGTTCAGCCGCGATATCAAGCCAATCTCGACATTAAATCTCAAATAATGTTTTAGCACAATTTTTTGGTTAACGATATGCTCTGGAATAGACTGTTACAACAAGATTAGAGGTTTATAATTACATCTTACTTTCCCACTACTGGGACGATGTCTTCTTTTATACAACGTGAGTAGGAGAGTCCATAATCCAAGTGCAGATTAGTACGTTTAACATATATTTGAAAAAAACATTACATAGAAACTTCCTTTGCGTAGGTTTTCTGACGGTGTTTTTCTTCACCAAAGCAAGTGATAAGTCATTCCTATTACTAATACACACTTAATGTATCAAATTAGAAGCAGGATTCGAATCCAGGCTCCCCGTTCAGGCGTTCATGATGAGCGTTTAGTAAAACGAAAAGTTATCTACATTTAGAATAGTGATTTATCAGCAGCTTGGTGTATAAAGAAGTTTGCATTTTATTATGATACGGGTGTACGGGCACCCGATATGTATTTTGTACGCCGATATTTGGACCCGGTTGCATGGATCGTGTTCACGGCTGAACTGCGATGGTGCGGAGAAATTTTTGACAGATTTCGTACGAACTAGACGGATGGTGGGTACTTACATAAACCGTGCTTTCCATTAAGCAACAAAAAGACTGAAAACTTAACATTTTCTCAAGAAAAACGTGTCGTTTTGAGTGTTTTGGTCGCTTCCTAACACCCAGACGAATGTATCAGTGTCAAATTAAAGTCATAAGTCATACTGTCTAAAGTTTCCCCGCGCCACCAGTTCAGCGGTGACCATTCATGCAACGGAGAAAAAATGCGAAATATTTGCGTACAAAATTACTTACTACATAATATAGCGAGAATGCGTGTCATAATAAAACATGTACCTACACTACAATCCCCGATGAGTTATGTTTAAAATCATAAACAAGGTAGCTCAAATACGCTGTTATAATAAAAGTTGTAATGTCTAGGAATCCAAGCGAAGTCATTCACTACTAGACGTTGATTACAAGTTTTGTAGGAAGCATTCGGTAGTTGCCTTAACCTCGATTCTAGATGATTATGTATCGCTTGCTGTTAAACCTACTTTGACGAGACCTTGGTATTTTACTTGTAAATCAAAAGCAATATAAAATATGCTATGATTATAATATAAGAGATATTAAAAATGATTTTTGCGTCAATAAAAGATTTTTAAAAAATCTTTTATCTTTTATTTAGTTTAAACAATCTCTTTGTTGAAAAGATATGAAAAGTTATGTTGGATGTGTCGTTGTTTATTTACCTTATCGCTTTTAGTATAGATGCGTTTTTTAACAATTTTGCTATATTTTTATACTTAATCATAGAAAGTCTAATACTAATATATAAGTATATATGTAGAACATATTTATAAGAAATATACTATTCGTATTTAACAGCGCAATAAATCCTATAACAATGTTATTTAAAACTTTTGCCTGTTAGTCTGTGCAATTGTTTTGCTAATTTCAGACACGGCTTAAAAGAATTTGTTACATTAGTATTTTTGTTATAATTTATCCAACATGTTACATTTAGAGGTCTTATTAAAAAATATATCAGAGAAAAATCGTTTAAGTAGGTAATTGAATCAGATAAAATACGAAATGCAGTAAACGTAGCGAATAGGGTTTTTGGATCGCCGCAAGACGAGCGATTCAAAACTGGAGCCCCAGGAATCGAATCCGTGACATTTCGCAAGCAATCACTATTTGAAACCCGCTGGCTCAACTCGTAAAACTTACTAAGTTACGATATACAAGAATAAAGATATGTGAATATTAAACTAGCCTATAACTTCAATTCCAGAACAAAGGAGTTTATGCTGTACCAAATCTGGTCCTCTTCACGTCAGAACTTGCGCATTATTCAACCCGAAAGATGGCAGCATTCATGGGCATTGGAAACGACAATTGTATCCTAATCAAAACCGATCAAAGCGGCAAAATGGACGTGAAAGATTTGGAGAAGAATATACTGGATGCCTTAGACAAAGGAGCGACACCTTTTATGGTGACTGCCACATCTGGTACTACCGTTTTTGGGGCTTTTGACCCATTGTTGCCCATTTCTGCCCTGTGCAAGAAGTACAATATATGGCTCCATGTCGATGCTGCTTGGGGAGGTGGCGCTCTGATGTCAAAGAAGCACAGACATCTGCTGAATGGCATCGAACTGTGAGCATATTTGATTGTTTTCGAACATACTCGCATTGCTGAAATAATCTCGTTGCTTCATAAACTCTTCCGTGCCTGTTTTACTTTTAGATTTGGAACATCGTATTAAAAAATCATCCATACATTTATTGGGAATTTATCTCACATGAAGATGTGATGTTTAATAAAAATTAATTTAGTGCATATAAATATTTTTTATATGTCACATCAAACCGCAATGACTATTAATATTATGTATACTAAATTAATGATGTATAATCAACACCTCTTCAAACGAAACATGTTTCGAACGAATGGATAATTTGTTGAATATTCTGATTGTTGTGATACACCTATCTCAAAGATCAATTATTAAGTTTTATATTATCGTAATTACACTATGAAAATGCTATAATAACTCCATCCTATATTATGATACTTTATAGTTTTCAATCATATATTTTCATATGAAATTTCGTTTTTCCTACCTTTTCAACCAAATTTAAGAAAAAACAATTTTTATGTCAGTCTGCGCTATTGTACAACGCCGTTGATAGC